>CM019074.1:468697-702849 GCA_009667805.1 Leptobrachium leishanense
AATACTAAAAAATCTAGAAATTAAGAGACTGTTTACTGCAGAATATTATAAGCAATGGTTGATCAGATATTGAATTTAAAACTAATGTCTACGTGCAAAGATTCTCACGTAGACATGTGCTCTCAAACGCCGTAAACAACAGGTGTTAGTGTTTGGAAATAACATGTGCTTTTAATTAGTCTGGTCTAATGAATTTGATACATTGTCTGTAGACTGAGGGTGTCTGGAGGTGTCTCCTAAACATGTATCAAACAACACCTGTGCTTCTGAGAACTGTTCATTTCTCTACTAAATGTTCCTCTGATAGGCTGTTTAACCCCTTAACCCTGCATTTCACTGCTGTGTGCTCAGCTCATTTTTACCGCTTTCGCTCAGCAGGTTTAAACGCGATTTGAAGCCACATTTTATTAAATGACCCAGACATATTAGATATCGTTCTTTCCGGCAGACTCGGCAGATTCATAATATATAATTTTTATATGTATACGTCATGTCCTGCCTGTATATTATGACAAAATGCAATAAAAATTGAATTTTTAATCATCTGCAGTGGGTAAAGTGTTTTTTTTTCTTCATATTTTAGCACATGAGCGTTTGCGGTTATGTTTTCTATGGGGTGCGTTTGTACAAAAATTAGAAATGGGGACTGGTTACATTTTGTGGGGGGAATTCCTTGATTTTTAGCAAACGCACCCCATAGATAAAAATCATTAGTGCAGCATCATTGTTCACATAATTGAAATGTGAACAATATTTCTGCATTAATAAAAACAAAACAAAACAACATGTTTTTTTTTTTTTACTTTATACATGGTCATGTTGGGTATCATTCCAAAGGCCATGCTCAGTTCAGACCATTGACACCCTCAATGAGCCCCTAGCTGCCACGTTTCTGGACATATTGGGGGTTCAAATGAAGCCCCTATCTCAACCAGGGGATTCCGGCCAGCTGGGGGTTCCCCGGCTATCTGACGTCATCACGCTATGTGTGAGGACGTCAGGCAGTAAGAGGACCCGGGGGTGGAGCCGCCATTCAAGATGGTGGCCCCCACCGGAGCTAGGCCGCACTTTGGCGCCGCAAGGCATCTCTATACACAGCCCCATCAGCATCTCTATACACAACCTCACAGCATCTCTATGCACAGCCTCACAGCATCATATAAAAGGCACGAACTGCTCCCCTTCTACCTCTAGTGGCAAAACCGTGTATGACAGGTGCAAGTTGCTTCCTCTAGTGGCGGATACATAGTATGACAGGCACAACCTGCTCCCTCTAGCGGGGAATACAGAGTATTAAAGGCACAAGCTGCTCCCTCTAGTGGCGGATATAGAGTATGACAGACACAAACTGCTCCTAGTGGCCAATATAGAGTATGACTTGCACAAGCTGCTGCCCCTAGTGGTGGATACAGAGTATGACAGACACAAAATGCTCCCCGCTATCTCTAGTGGCCAATACAATGTATGACAGCCACAAGCTGCTCTCTCTAATGGCCAATACAGATGACAAAACACAAGCAGCTCTCTCTATTGGCCAATACAGAGTATAACAGTCACAAACTGCTCCCCGTTACCTCTAGTGGCAGATACATAGTATCACAGGCACAAACTGCTCCCTCTAGCGGGGGATACAGAGTATGTTTGGCACAAGCTGCTCAGTCTAGTGGCCAATACAGAGTATGACAGGAATGAGCTGCTCCCTCTAGTGGCGGATACATAGTATGAAAGGCACAAACTGCTCCCTCTAGTGGCCAATACAGTGTATGACAGTGTCATGGAATTGACAGTCCTCCCCGCGTCAAACCCCAAGACTTTTATTCCCATGGTGAAAACCCTTCTGTTCATTTATATTGTGTGGCTTTAAATGTATTGTCGCGGAACCCCTTGCTCAGACACTGTGGACTGTATTAACCCCTCGCTCCTCTGCTATTCCCCTCAGTTAAGCTATTTGTTAGTGTTTTAAAGTGGTGTTTTGTGACCCCCCCCCCATCAGCACGTAATCTAAATGCCTTTAAGCCTTTCCCTTATCCTCACTGTGTTATCCGACACCAGGGTTAGACTGGGATAGAAAGTATGAGCTGGGTTTGAAACCCCAGCCAATCACCATCCAAGGAGCTAGAAGGGCCAACCAATCTCATTCCAGGAATGCACCTCATTGACTGTAATAGAGCCATCTGCAGAAACTTTAAACGGTGTCCGGAAAAACAATTGCTCTGGTGGGGTGTTTCAAAATTAAGGTCCTCCTCAAGCAAGCTACCAGTGTGGTGATTTTCAGGAGGGAGCTCCGTCGGGAACCCACTTTGCTGAGCCTTTCTTGACCCCAGGAGCTCAGGCAGCAGTGACCATGCGGCATCAGCGACCATGCGGCATCAGCAGAGAATATCTACTATATGCTGCCATTCGTACCCCTGCCCCCAGATCTGGGCACTTTTTGGAATGACACCCTATGGGCCCAAGCCATCAAACAATCCCCCCCAAACAAGGACCTGTGCTATGTATGACTGCAGTTACAGTTAATTATAAGACGCCACCAAGTACCATAGCGCTGTACAATGGGAAACACAGGATAACCAATATACATGCAAGTTAAACACATTGAACAGTACCAGAGAAGCCCCTGTTCAAGAGCTTGCACTCTGAGAGGACCAGATGGTAAATAGGCTAAATGGCAGTGCCGAAATGTCTGGGGGCGGGAATGTTAACTGTTAAATGATTCTAAACCAAATAAAAGCAGGCCGTGTGAAATGGTCAGTGAGAATCCTGTTGGAACATACCGTTTGTCTGGTGTCTCATTCAGCTACGCTACCATCTACAATCACCCTCAGAAGGCACAGAGCGGCCTTCTGGAAATGCAAAGAGGCTCCAAGGCAGAGGTTCAGTCCTAGCAGGTCTGGAGCTACAGATCAGGCTGCTCGAGGCACTGAGCTCCAAGCGACTCAGACCGGGCTGATCTTGGCAAGGGGGTGTCAGGACAGATGGAAGAGAGCAGCTTCCCATCACAGACGGGCACAAGCTGCTCCCTCTAGTGGCCAATGCAGAGTATGACCGACAGGAACAAGCTGCTGACACTAGTGGCCAATACAGAGCATGACAGGCACGAGCTGCTCCCTCCAGTGGCCAATACAGAGTATGACAGGAATGAGCTGCTCCCTCTCGTGGCGGATACAGAGTATCAAAGGCACAAACCGCTCCCCTGCTCCCTCTAGTGGCAATCCAGAGCATGACAGGCTGCTGCTGACTCTAGAGGCCAATACAGAGTAAGACAGACACAATCTGCTCCCTCTAGTGGCGGATACAGAGTATGGCAGACACGAACTGCTCCCCTGCTCCCTCTAGTGGCCAATACAGAGTGTGCCAGGCACAAGCTGCAGCCCCTAGTGGCGGATACAGAGTATTATAAGCTCAAACTGCTCCCCCTGCTCCCTCTAGTGATGGATACAGAGTATGACAAGCACAAGTTTCTCCCTCTAGTGGCTGATACAAGGTATGACAGGAATGAGCTGCTCCCTCTCGAAGTAAGACAGGCACAAGCTGCTCCCTCTAGCGGGGAATACAGAGTATGAAAGGCACAAGATTGCTCCCTCTAGTGGTGGACAGAGTCTGACAGACAAAAGTTGCTCCCACTAGTGGCAGATATAGAGTATGACAGGCACAAACTGCTCCTTCTAGTGGCCAATGTAGAGTATGCATAAATACAGACAAAATGGCGTCGCGCCCATACTCAGAGTGGCAGCAACTGCCAGGAGTAACAGCCCAGTCAATGTATAAAACATAACCAGGAAAAAAAAAGGTCATCTGCGCTCGTTTCTATGTATTCCATGTACAACAAATCACTATGAGGCTTTAGTTTGTTTCAAAGGCCATTGCAACGTAAGCTCACTCGCCCCTTCAAGGCACCTCTCTGTAGAGTGAGTACCTAACCAATGTAACCAAAAGGCCGCTCTACTGAGCAGCTCCAAGCCCCTCCTGCTGCTTTTCAGCCAAGGAGAGGCAGAGACATGGTGGGTTTTATTTATACACGCACCAAACACTTCCCATTTGGGATAAAAAAAAAACATGGAAAGAGTTACAGCTGCAAAACGACGGACTGGTGTTACAAGCATAATATACAGAAAAACAGAAAAAATGGCGTCGCGCCCATACTCACCGGAGCGGCAGCAACTGCCAGGAGTAACAGCCCAGTCAATGTATAAAACATAACAAGGGAAAATAAAGTCATCTGCGCTCGTTTCTATGTATTCCATGTGCAACAAATCACTATGATGTTTTAGTTTGTTTCAATGGCCATTTCAACGTAAGCTCACTCGCCTCACCAGTCCAACTGCAGCTGTTCCTCTTTCCATGTTTTTTTTATAATCCCAAATGGGAAGTGTTTGGTGCGTGTATAAATAAAACCCACCATGTCTCTGCCTCTCCTTGGCTGAAAAGCAGCAGGAGGGGCTTGGAGCTGCTCAGTAGAGCGGCCTTTTGGTTACATTGGTTAGGTACTCACTCTACAAAGAGGTGCCTTGAAGGGGCGAGTGAGCTTACGTTGCACTGGTCATTGAAACAAACTAAAACAGAGTATGACTGGCACAAGCTGCTCCCCTGCTACCTCTAGTGGAAAATTATAGAATTTAGCCAAGTTATGAGGATTAGTTATAGAATTTAGCTAAGTATGACAATAAGTTAGAATTTTAATAATAAGACTCTGAGGCGAGTATTGCCCACTCTCCCGCCGCTATTGTGGTTTTGGTGGTTTCCTGGGTCTGCGGATCCAATATCTTCCACTCATGTTTTTTCTTTCCCTCAGCCTCATAACGGATTTCCTGGTTCCCGGTGGATTGCCCTTTGGGTTCCCTATATACCTACACTGATCACCTCGTACAGCAAAGAAAGAGGAAGTAGGAGGGACGTGGATTGATTTTGATGGGCACTGAACAGGAAAGAGGACAGATCCAAAGGAGTGGAAGGGGTGTTAGAAGATACCATATACCTGTTATTACTGTTATGTTTTTCTCTTTATTCAATATAAATGCTTCATATTTTCAAAGTTCTTGCTAGTTGCCACTTGGTGCTATGTTTAATAAAGCAAGGAAGAGAAGCAATACTCGCCTCAAAGTCTTATTATTAAAATTCTAACTTATCGTCATACTTAGCTAAATTCTATAATTGTAAACGATCCAACACCTGCAGCTTTGCCAACCCATTGACTAGATGATTCTGATGAAGTAACTGAAGCAGCCATCTGGGTGTAATTCGGGTTAGGAGATTGTGACTCGGTGGTAGACAAAGGAGACGGAGGCCTTCTTAAGCAGGAAAAGCATTTATTCGGTACCGAGCCTTGAGTCAGGTCTAGCCCAAAAAGACTCAAGGGCCGAGCCAACAGAGAGACAAAGAATTTATACATGGCTTGTAAAAATGCACACCTTATTCCCCTCCCCAGGTTACCCTCCCACTTATCATATCAACCTTCATTATACATATTGGACTTTATTCATCATTTTGCAAGTCAGCAAGATTCACTTCAAAGAAACGACCCTTGAGCCCACTCTGTATTCTCTGTCTAGTCAATATGGTCATAAAAAGGAATCATTCTTCTAAAGCAAATATGGCAAGCTATGGGATTTACGCATTCCTGCTGTCTCGATATATTAAGCAACTTTTATGGCTTAGAGTTAAAGACCTGGGGGGGAGAAGAGATAATTCTTCAGTCAGCAGAAATCAGGTTTATTTGAGGCTACACTTAGCTGTTAGTTAGAGCAGGCAAACTTAGTTGACTCTAGTGAGCACAAATGGACTGCAGACTTTTAAAACACAAAATGGAGTTGGTAGCATACCTTGAGCGAACACCAAAATGGCGGATTAGCTGTGTTAGTTTATTTCTAAATTAAATCCCAAGAGTTGCTATCTCATTCCCTCCTCTTGGCGGAGAGTCTACAATGACCTCTCCCAGCCAACTAACTAAATCATTAAGGATTTTTAATCAGATGGGGTTACTTGGCTCATTGGATGGTAATCTGAAGTGTCCCCCAGGGGCCTATCTTCTGGCTTCAGGAATTACGGCAGATTGGCCACAGACACATGGCTAACTTGTAGGTTAGTGCACAGATAAGAATTAGTATACCAATGAGGATCAGGGACCCTACCCTGGAAATAGCATTTAGGATTGAGCCAAACCATGACCCAAATGTACCCCAGATGGGACACTTTCTATTGGTGCTTGAGAATTGCATCAAAATATTCAGGTACATCATCAGTAGCTGTGCGGAGATAAGTACAACATTCATATTGTTTCGTCATTTCACACATTCCATTTAATACAGCCTGTATCTGTTCAATAGCTATTTTCTGATATAACTTTAATTTACGAATTTATCGGAGCTCCGCATTCAACAGTTGGATGTCAGCAATAGTAATATTCACAATTTCATCCTTTAGTACAACATATTAAATCTTCTCATCATTTCAATGCTGCATCCTGTGAAGGAAGGAAACCAAGACCAGGCCATATCACCTTTGGAAAACAGTTCTCGTTTAGCAAAATTTAAGGAATAACGTGGTTGTGGTGTCCCTTGGTCCAGGGTATCACCTTTGATCCGCTGGAGGGGGACTACCCAGGCCAGGTAACACCACGTCTTTATATCAGTATTTATCCACATGTGACATAAGTTTCCGCAACAAACCATTACTTGGAGACTATTTCCCAATGCCCCTGGATCAGATACATCTAGAGTTGCATTAAACAAGGATTCTTTACACATTGAACTAGGTGGGGCCTGATTTTTCTTTAGTTTAAGACACCATAAAGGGAAGTAAGCCCAATTATTGATCTGAATAGTGTGGTTTGTTTTTGGCATAATTAAGCTCTTAGTCAGATTAAGAACACTAGGGACCACTACACCTTTATTCACAGGGAAGTCAGACAAGTTAAGGGGTACCGCTAAGGTGGGAATAACTGATGACCCTTGGTTCAATTTGTTACACACCCAACAGGATTCATATCCTGACTTCTTTGCATACGCAAATTTAATAAGCAGTTTATCCTCTGGTCTTGTCAAGTCTCGTTTCCGGCGATCCTGTGCCAGTAGGACAGTCATGTCAAATTCCGGTGTCAACACAATAGGCGCTGACATCACTCCCTTAGGGAGCTGGATTGGGGAAAAAAAAATAGTCCAGCAACGAGTGTCAGTAAGATCAAAAATAAAACCATAATCCCAATACATATAAGGATCCTTTGGTACTGTTCAAATGGTCTTTTTTTTTAACCTCTTAAAAATAGTATCTGGAAGCAGAGGCTCATGGGCCTCCTGGGGTACCTCTGGAGCTTCCATCGATTGGGAATGTGGAAACTTAACGGTCTTTCAATAACAACAGGCACAAAGACTGGAGTTTGGAGAGCCGGGGGTCAACTAGACTTGGATCTCCCTTATTCCTCTCCGGTCTGTGCAGCTGCTTGGGTACGGTGGAAACGTAGCTTCAGTGGGTCAGATTCACTGGCTATCACTTTCCATGCCTGGTCCGTAACCTCTGCAGCAGGTTTCAATCGTGAGTGGTGTATCCATGGCACCACTTCGGCCACCTTCACTGCTGGGGGAGTTGATAACAAGACAACATAAAAACCCCTAACGGGTCTACCTTCCATTCCTTAACCCATACTGAGTCCCCAGGACAGTATCTGTGTAAAGGTAAGTATAGGAAATGTGGTATGTGTTCACTAACTCATGTATACATGCTCTGCATCGTCTGAACTAACCTGATCACTTGCTGGCGTAGGTCAGTTTCTCCTAATACCCGGGGATCCCCCCTCAACCTAGTTATCAAAGGGGTGGGATAACCAAACATCATCTCGTATGGGCTCAATTTTAGGAGTGAGGTAGGGCTGCTTCTCACATGCAGTAGAACAATTGGCAACACATCCAGCCATTTCCGTGATGTTTCTTGGCATATTTTAGCCATCAATGTCTTTGGATTTCTATTCATTCTTTCCTCTTTTCCAGAGCTTTGAAATCTGTATGCAGAGTGCAGTTTCCAGGTGATTCTTAACAATCGGGCGAGCTGCTGCAAACAACTTTGTATGAAGGCTGGGCCCAGGGCCGCCATCAGGGCATTACGCCCCATACAGCAGTAAGGGGCCCGGTGCCCGGGGGGGCCCGGGCCGCCGGGGCCCCCGCTGGGGCCGCCGGGGCCCCCGGCGGGCCCCTTACTGCTGTGACTGCTATGATGGCGGGCGGCCGCTGCCCGCTGCCTTAATTTCTTTGGCCGGGCCGCGGGCGGGCCAAGCAGCGTGCGTCTACTTCCAAGGCACGCTGCTTTGGCACCGCCCCCAGTCACGTGTGTGACGGCGCACACGTGACACGCGGCGCCAAAAGAACTCTGACACCGCGTGGTGAAGAAGCAAGAAGAAAGAAGCAATTAGAAGCGAAGAAGCAAGAAGAAAGAAGCAAGAAGAAGCGAAGAAGCAAGAAGAAGCGAAGAAGCAAGAAGAAAGAAGAAAGAAGCGGAGAAGAAAGGAGAAGAACCAGTCCAGGACAGAAGACTGTAGCGGGTAAGTAGGACGGGGTCAAGACCGGGCCCATCCCCAGGCACCCAGGCCCATCCCGGGGACCGGGCCCATCCCCAGGCACCAGGGCCCGGGGACCAGCCCAGGCCCATCCCCGGGGTCCAGACAGGGCCTGGGGACCAGACCGGGCCCAGGCCCATCCCCAGGGACCAGACGGGGCCCAGGCCCATCCTGGGGACCAGTCCGGGCCCAGGCCCATGCCCATCCCAGGGACCAGGCCCATGCCCGGGGGGACCAGGCCCATCCCCTGGTCCAGGCCCATACCCGGCCCGGGGACCAGACAGGGACCGGGGACCAGACAGGGCCCAGGCCCATCCCGGGGACCGGGCCCAGGCCCATCCCGGGGACCGGCCCATCCTGGGGACCGGGCCCAGGCCCATCCCCAGGGACCGGGTCCAGGCCCATCCCCAGGGACCAGACCGGGCCCAGGCCCATCCCGAGGGACCAGACGGGGCCCAGGCCCATCCCCAGGGACCAGACCGGACGCAGGCCCATCCCCAGGGACCAGACCAGGCCCAGGCCCATCCCCATGGACCAGACAGGGCCCAGGGACCAGACCGGGCCCAGGCCCATCCCCAGGGACCAGACGGGGCCCAGGTCCAGGCCCATCTCCAGGGACCAGACGGGGCCCAGGCCCATCCCCAGGGACCACACCGGGCCCAGGCCCATTCCCAGGGACCACACTGGGCCCAGGCCCATCCCCAGGGACCACACCGGGCCCAGGCCCATCCCCAGGGACCACACCGGGCCCAGGCCCATCCCCAGGGACCACACCGGGCCCAGGCCCATCCCCAGGGCCCAGACCCCAAGGCCCAGTCCCCAGGGCCCAGACCCCAGTCCCCAAGGCCCAGACCTCAGTGCCAAGGCGCAGACCCTAGGGCCCAAGGCCCAGTCCCCAAGGCCCAGTCCCCAAGGCCCAGACCCTAGAGCCCAGACCCCAAGGCCCAGACCCCAAGGCCCAGACCCCAGGGCCCAGTCCCCAAGGCCCAATCCCCAGGGCCCAGTCCCCAAGGCCCAGACCCCAGTCCCCAAGGCCCAGACCCCAGTCCCAAGGCGCAGACCCTAGGGCCCAAGGCCCAGTCCCCAAGGCCCAGACCCTAGGGCCCAGTCCCCAAGGCCCAGACCCTAGGGCCCAGTCCCCAAGGCCCAGACCCTAGGGCCCAGTCCCCAAGGCCCAGACCCTAGGGCCCAGACCCCAAGGCCCAGACCCTATGGCCCAGACCCAGGGACCAAACCCAAGGCCCAGACCCTAGGGCCCAGACCCAGACCCTAGGGCCCAGACCCCAAGGCCCAGACCCCAAGGCCCAGTCCCCAAGGCACAGTCCCCCAGACCCCAGGGCCCAGACCCCAAGGTCCAGTCCCTAGGTCCCAGACCCCAAGGCCCAGTCCCCAAGACCCAGTCCCCAGGGCCCAGACCCCAAGGCCCAGACCCAAGGCCCAGACCCCAGGGCCCAGACCCCAGGCCAGACTCAGGGCCCAGACTCAGGACCCAGGGACCAGACCCCAAGGCCCATTCCCTAGGGCCCAGTCCCCAGACCCAAGGCCCAGACCCCAGGGCCAAGACCCCAAGGACCAGACCCCAGGCCAGACCCCAGGGGCCAGACCCGAAGGCCCAGCCCAGACCACAAGGCCCAGAGCATAGACCCCAAGGCCCAAACCAGACCCAGGGACCAGGCCCAGACCCAAAGGCCATCATATACATCCCATTACTGTGAGATTTATTGCTGTGGATTCTGTGATACGTTCATACACACCGCACATTACTATGGAGTTTTATTGCTGTGAATTCTGTGATACGCTCATACACACTACACATTACTGGGAGTTTTATTGCTGTGGTGCTATTTTATGTCCTTTTTTTTTTTTGAAGGGGAGAAAAGCTGTTAGAGGTTGATGGAGTGCCGGGGGGGGGGGCCCCATCGTGAGGTTTAGTAAGGGGCCCCATCATTTCTGATGGCTGCCCTGGCTGGGCCATTGTCTGATCCGATTTCAAGAGGCAGTCCATACCTTGGGATAATTTTCTCTCGAGGCACCTTACCTCTGCAGTCTTTTCTGTTCGAGTTGGGTAGGCTTCAACCCATCCCATTAGTGTGCATACTAGCACCAGTAGATATTTATATCCTTTGCATGGTGGGAGAACAGTAAAGTCAATTTATATAGAGGACATTGGAGATAATACTCCTGGTGGTTGTACTATCCCTTGCCTTGGGTTGTTCTTAGCACAAGTGACACATTGTTGCGCAATTACTCTGCAGGCGGAGGTGAGTCCAGGAACGTAGAAGTGCGGTTCTAGTTGTTGCTCCATGGCTGTCTTTCCTCCATGTGTTCTAGAATGCAAGGCCCGGACAATTTCAGGTGCCTGGGTGGCTGGTAAGACAATTCTTTCACTCTCCAACTGGTACCATTAGTCTTCTCTGTATTCTCCTGGCTCTTCGGAGAGCCATTTCTTCTCCTTTTCAGAGTAGGCCAGAGTTCAGTGCGTAATGGGTGTTGGCAACAGGGGTGTCACCACTGAGAGAAGTCTTTTGACATACTTGGGTATTCTGTGCTTCAGAGCATATTCAGACAGTGCATCTCTTTCATGTTCATTCTTTACAGTCGGCAAGAAATACTTCAGGGCACTTTCTTTCATATTTTGCAGCTGATCTTCAACCAGTATCTCTTTCAGGAAGAACTTCACCAGCGGAGCTTGGTATTGTGCAGCTCCCAGCTCTCCCATGCTTGTCACAATTCGGGTAATTCTCAGGTTATTGTGGGTGTTAGTATTCAAATTGGAGAAGCGTGTCGAAAAATTTGAGTCTCGTATCCCTTCTATCTCCTCTTCCCCCACTAATTTTACGCCGAAGAAATTCAGCATCAGTTTATAGGCTCTCCGTAGCCTATGTTGGATTTCAGCGTGTTCTTCATAATTTCAATTTCAGAAGTAGTCAGAGGCTTTGCATGTGCATTCCGGCCTTGTTCACGTAGAGGAAACAACCATTGGATATAGCTGTGGTGCTTCTCTAGAAGTTCATATTCATTGTACCAATGGCAAAGAACATCTTCAATAAATTCTCCATGAGGTGCAAATCTTCTCTTATTCATATAGATGTCAACGTTAGGCATATCTTGAAGCGCAGTATTTAGACAGAGCAGAGTTTCGACTTTATAGGTGAGTCAACTTGAACCAGTCCTCTCTGGGGAACCGAAGTTTCTGTTCGGTGTTCCGGATTTCCATTCCGGAAGCTTTTCAAGTGATTCTCCTGTTGCTGTCGAGTTCTCTTGGCATTGGTTTCTTTCCAATCACAGCCACGCTCAAGGGCTTGTGTCTGTCTTGCTGCTTCCTTCGCCACTTGATCTGCTTTATGGTTTCCTCTGGGAACTTCTTTGCCTTTCTGGTGTCCTTGACAATGTATAACACCAACTGCGGACGGTTTCCATACCGCATCCAGTAGATTCAATATTTCAAGGGCATTTTTGACTTGTTTGCTTGCAGATGTTAGGAGGCCACGTTCTTTGTAGAGTGCTCCGTGAGCCTGAATTGTCATGAAGGCATACTTGGAATCGGTGTATGTGTTCACCCTTTTGTTTTCAGATAGTTCTAGACCTTTGGTAAGGGCAATAATTTCAGCTAGTTGAGCAGAAGTGCCATTAGGCAGTGGTTTTGCTTCAATTGTTTCGTCAAGAGTGACTACTGCGTACCCAGCAAATCTCTTTCCATTTTCAACAAAACTGCTTCCATCAGTGAACAGTTGCAAGTCGTATTTGTCTAGGGGTATGTCTTTGAGGTCAGGTCTGCTGCTATATACTTCATCCATTACTTGGAGGCATTCATGTTCATGGTCTTCTGAAGCATCTGGAAGCAATGTAGCAGGATTCAGTGTGGAGATAAGTTCCAAGTGAACTCTTGGGTTTTCACACAGCATGGCTTGGTACTTGGTCATTCTTGCATTGCTGAACCAGTAATTGCCTTTTTGGTCTAGAAGAGTCTGGACTGCATGAGGGACTTTCACAAAGAGTTCTTGGCCTATTGTGAGCTTGTCTGCTTCTGCAACCAGGAGGGCAGTGGTTTCAAGCAACAAAGTCTTTAATTGGGTGACAGCCTCAGTTTGTTCTTCACCCCAAATGAATAGGTCAAGCTCTGCAACTTTGGTGGCTTGGTACAGAGGCTCGGCAATGATGGCAGAGTTGGGGATCCACAGGCGACAGAAGCCTGCAGCTCCCAAGAATTCTCTTACTTGGCAACGAGTCTGTGGTTGAGGGACACGGCAGACTGATTCTTTGCGTTCTGGATTGAACGCTTGGTACCTGTAAGTTGAAAGCCTAGGTATTTCACACTGCGTTGGCAGATTTAGGCCTTTCTTTTAGAAACTTTGTAGCCTGCCTTGCATAAAATACTTAACAGTTCTGTTTGTGGCATTGAAATGATCTTCAGTTGGTGAGGCAAGCAGGAGTTCATCAACATACTGCAATAGGGTAGCTTTGTCTGGCTGAGAGTCTTTGTTCAGCGCTCTCCTGAGGATCGTAAACCTTGAAGGAGGCACGTCATTTGATGTTTGGAGCCATTCTGGACATTTTCCCGCTGAAAGGCAAACAATGGCTGACTCGCTGGAGCCAAGCCGGAACAGAAGAACGCATCTTTTTAAATTAAGTGTAGAATTCTGTGTTGCCGGGTATCAGAGCTAGGAGGTTACACTCAATTGGGCCAAATCCGTATAAAGTCACTGTGGCAGAATTAACTGCCCTTAAATCCTGTACAGATGTGAGTTCTTGAGTGCCCTCTTCCTGAACTGGAGCAACGGGGTATTCCATGAAGACACACAAAACTTTAGAAAACTGTACTTTAGCAAGCGTTCAAGGTGGACTTGGATGTGTTGCCTGGCTTTTTGTGGGATGTGGTACTGGCGCAGCGCCACGGGCTATTATTTTTTTTTATTCATCTTACTTTCAATAATACACATTTTATAACACGTTTCTCTCTTCTCATCATAAGCAACTTCTTTGTGCATTCCCATTTTACTTGTCTTTTACTTTCTTATTATCACTTTCTTCTCTTTTCTATTTATTTTACAATTTCTCCAAACTGATCTAACGCCTGCAGTATTTTCCTCTATATCTGCTGTATCTCTCAGACTCCTCTCCTAGAACCTTCCCTCCCACCTTTTCTCTATCAGTGTTACTTGTTTGCATAAGGGGGGGGGGTTCAAAGTGGCAACAACCTTTTTTTTTTTTTTTTAAATCAGAGTCTCTTACAATAGACACAAATGCATTTGAGATGTAACAGCACTTTTTACATAAAATGTCAACACACTCTCGCAGCCTATAACACACAACACATTCACTTACTGTAGCAAAAATACTGGTACATAAATCAAACTAGATCTTTAAATCAAGCATTTATAACATACCAGAACAAGTGGCAATTCTGCCGTAGACATATACACTTAATGAACGACGAATGTAGCACAGTACGCCACACACTTACAAAAAAACGCATGTTTAGCACACACAATCAAATCACCTTTTGTCTTAGTTTGAACAGACTTCAAACATTCCTCAGTCAAAAACAGGTTTTTTTTGTTTCTCTTGCTAATTGCAGGTCTCTTCCTAATTTAGCCTTTTTACTCAATGCTCTCTGAAATGTGTTCATTAGAATTCATCCTGTCTTACAATTTTACATTCATTTTAACTATGCATTTTAGGGGTACACCCGAAAAACACAAAACAACGGCTGTACACTGTACACACCATAATACATATACACACACACACACAACAGAGATTTCATACATAGATCATTTTCATTGCAATGCATACAAAACCAAAGAGCATATAAACCCACTATACACATATATAGCACTTACACAGACTGGGCAGCACATATACATTGCACCATAAACGCAAACACAGCACATATATACACTTACTGCACAGAGCACATATACACACACAACTCTAAACACATATTCATAACATATATATATATATATATACACATTTGCTATGTGAATAGCACATACCCACACTGGCTGCAGCCATATATAATACTACTCAGCACACACTCCTAGTGTATTCGTTCAATGCAACAAATAATAGCTTCTGTATACATACTGCAAAAGCATATTTACAGGAAACATACACACAGCATTTTTTTTTTTTAAAGCAAACACAACACATATATACAGAGCACATACAATACCTCCATATATCATAAAAACATAGAAAATGTTGGCAGATAAGAACCCCTCGGCTCATCCAGTCCGCCCAACCACACGGACACTCAACCTGGATCCATCCTCCGTCCAGGACAGCCTCATGCCCATCCCATGCCTGGTCAAATTCAATCACTGTTTTGGCCTCCACCACTTCTACTGGAAGACTGTTCCATGTATCCACCACCCTCTCAGTAAAATAATGCTTCCTGATGTTACTTTTAAACCTTTGCCCCTCTAATCTAAGACTATGTCCTCTTGTTTTGCTACTTTGTTTCCTTTTAAATATACTCCCTTCCTCTACCTTGTGGATTCCCTTTACGTATTTAAATGTTTCTATCATATCTCCTCTGTCTCGTCTTTTTTCCAAGCTGTACATGTTAAGATCATTAAGCCTTTCCTGGTAACTTTTCTCCTTCAAGCCATACACCATTTTAGTAGCCCTTCTCTGAACTCTCTCTAAGATGTCTATATCCTTCTGGAGATACGGTCTCCAGTACTGCACACAGTACTCCAAGTGAGGTTCACCAGTGCTCTGTACAGTGGCATGAGCACTTCCCTTTTCCTACTGCTAATACAGGCTCTTCCCTACAACCAAGCATTCTGCCAGCCATTTCCAAGCATTCTGCCAGCATTTCCTGCTGCTCTATTACATTGACTTACTCCATAATCCATACAGGGTATTGGTCCGGATGCCTTGGGCGTCCAGTGACCACTGAATGAACCTTTTGGATCTTTCAGGCTCCATTGATCCTTCCTGCGGCCATGAAGGAGAAAGGAGGGGCCAATCAACCTCACACAGAACTCGCAGCCTGCTCTTATACAGCTTCCTCCTATATTGATGAACTGCAAAGAGAGTCTCGAAGTTCTGCAACATATACCCAAGTGGGTGTTTCACCTTTCACAATTTTGTTTCCCTTATGGGATTTGGTGTTTCCCATTTCCGCAACTTGGTGACCAGCACCAAGTAATACACAAAAACACAAATCTGATATTTCACTCAACAATTCTTTTGCGTCCCTAATTCGGTGGCCAAGTCGTGGTCACCCAGCTTGAAATCTCACCTACTATAGGGCCACTCTCGTATTTGCTTTACCCCGAAGGGTGTAGGCGTACGTTCACTCAGTTTTCAGTCACCACTCAATATCAGATACAGATAATACAGTTCAGTTACAACAATCCTAGCAATACAGAATAGCTAACAGCTAAGCATCCTTTCTTATAGCCAACAGATGTCATTTTTACACAATACACTATAGCTTTAGAAGAGGTAGCTACCTCTTCTGCCGTGGGGTAGTGTTTTTTAGGGGTGCACAATTTACCCCCTTTTCAGACCCGGGCCACAGCTATTGGAGCACTTCAGACTCCTGGAACACTGCAGGTTCCTCACATTGAAGCGCTACAGGCTTCCTATCTCTCTAGAGGGCGCCTTCCCCTTTATCTGGCATACCAGAATACAGACACGGAGATTCAACCGCACATTCACTGTTGGCTAATTATTTACACAATCACTCATTATGCTATCAAATACTGAATAATAAAATATATTACCTTGGTCATAGCACAACGGTTTTCCTCCAGGCCTCGTGCTTCCGTGGGGTCACGGTCGGGGGTGCTACCACGCAACACGTTGAGATCCACAGAGTGCAGGAAGACCTGCAAGGGCGCCGGCAGACAATCAACTTTTGATCGGCAGCACGCCCCGACGGAGCCCACGGAGTTGCAGAACACTGCCGTTCTCCTGCTCTCACCGAGCCAGGCCTGCCAATCCCGGACGAAGCCCCCAGAAATGAAGCAGCCATCTGGGTGTAATTCGGGTTAGGAGATTATGACTCGGTGGTAGACAAAGGAGACGGAGGCCTTCTTAAGCAGGAAAAGCATTTATTCGGTACCGAGCCTTGAGTCAGGTCTAGCCCAAAAAGACTCAAGTCCCGAGCCACAGAGACACAAAGAATTTATACATGGCTTGTAAAAATGCACACCTTATTCCCCTCCCAGGTTACCCTCCCACTTATCATATCAACCTTCATTATACATATTGGACTTTATTCATCCTTTTGCAAGTCAGCAAGATTCACTTCAAAGAAACGACCCTTGAGCCCACTCTGTATTCTCTGTCTAGTCAATATGGTCTAAAGCAAATATGGCAAGCTATGGGATTTACGCATTCCTGCTGTCTCGATATATTAAGCAACTTTTATGGCTTAGAGTTAAAGACCTGGGGGGGAGAAGAGATAATTCTTCAGTCAGCAGAAATCAGGTTTATTTGAGGCTACACTTAGTTGACTCTAGTGAGCACAAAGGGACTGCAGACTTTTAAAACACAAAATGGAGTTGGTAGCATACCTTGAGCTAACACCAAAATGGCGGATTAGCTGTGTTAGCACCTCTTGGGATTTAATTTAGAAATATACTATCTCATTACTACTGTGGTGCTGATTCACATGTTCTCAAAAATTGTAAAGTGCGTACACCCAAGCAAGCCACTAATTCAGGCAAAGACTCTGGTGTTAACTCTTTCACTGCCTCTCTTGGTCCTGCTTCTCCAGCACCCTCTGAGGTTTTTAAAAGTGATCTTGCTGCAAAACAAATCCAAGCTGCTGTTGAACCAAGCCAAGCTATTCCCAAACCAAGCCCCGGTTGAACCAAGCCCCGGTTGCTTCCAAGTTGAACCAAGCCCCGGTTGCTTCCAAGTTGAACCAAGCCCCGGTTGCTGCCATACCTATTGAACCCAAGCGCGCTGCCCAGCCGGAGCGCCCAGAACCCAAGCGCGCTGCCCAGCTGGAGTGTGAGAAACCCAAGTTGCTGTTGCCGCAGAGCCCAGCCGTTATGACCCACTCCAACAAAGTTCCCGTTCCTGTGAACCTGCTGTCGTTGGCAGTCACAGCAATAGCAGCTTGGCTGGGCATCTCCACTGTCTGCTGCTGGCAGCCCCCAGTTGCAGCTGTGCCAAGAAGGATTTTGGGAATTGCCAAGGTCGACGATCCCATCCCTCACAGTCGACAGTGCAAACCTTCCCGTGGTCATGTTGTAGGACCGGGAAACCTCGAGAGCCCCACAGATGTCCTAGTCGCACGGAGTGCGACTTTAGTGAGGGGGATATGTCATGCCCGTCGCCGCAGACACCGCAAAAGGCCTTGATATGGGTCTGAACTACCATCTTCCCTGTTCTGTCCCATTCCAGATTTCCCATCTAGCCCTTGCTTTGATCCAGTTCCCCATCCTCCAGCCCAGTATTTCCCATGTTTGTCCCTGAGTTTAATTACCCCTCACCTGCCAGGTCTCCATATAGGGGGACTACGCCAATGCTCGGGACTTCAGCATTAACATCTGACCCCTGAGTCACACGCTGTGTGAACCTGCCTGTACCTGGATTCCAGACCCCCTTGTCTTCCCTACTGGACTTTTCGTTGCTATTTGGATTATCCCCTCATTTTGCCAAAAGGACTTCTGTTTATTTCAAGGACTTCCACCATTCATATGGACTCCTGCTGACCCCTGTACCAAGACCTCTTTGTTGCCACCTCCACCATAGACCCTCTGCTATTTGTGTATCTGTCCCTGTGTCCTGCAATCTGCCTCTGTTATTATCCTGCTTCTGTGTAAGTACCCCTTTTGTATCTTGTGTCTAGTTCATGTCATGCCCCTCTGTATCCAGCCTGTGTCTAGTTCATGTCATGCCCCTCTGTATCCAGCCTGTGTCTAGTTCATGTCACGCCCCTTTGTATCTTGTGTCTAGTTCATGTCACGCCCCTCTGTATCCAGCCTGTGTCTAGTTCATGTCATGCCCCTCTGTATCCAGCCTGTGTCTAGTTCATGTCATGCCCCTCTGTATCCAGCCTGTGTCTAGTTCATGTCATGCCCCTCTGTATCCAGCCTGTGTCTAGTTCATGTCATGCCCTCTGTATCCAGCCTGTGTCTAGTTCATGTCATGCCCTCTGTATCCAGCCTGTGTCTAGTTCATGACATGCCCCTCTGTATCCAGCCTGTGTCTAGTTCATGTCATGCCCCTCTGTATCCAGCCTGTGTCTAGTTCATGTCATGCCCCTCTGTATCCAGCCTGTGTCTAGTTCATGACATGCCCCTCTGTATCCAGCCTGTGTCTAGTTCATGACATGCCCCTCTGTATCCAGCCTGTGTCTAGTTCATGTCGTGCCCCTCTGTATCCAGCCTGTGTCTAGTTCATGTCACGCCCCTCTGTATCCAGCCTGTGTCTAGTTCATGTCACGCCCCTCTGTATCCAGCCTGTGTCTAGTTCATGTCACGCCCCTCTGTATCCAGCCTGTGTCTAGTTCATGTCACGCCCCTCTGTATCCAGCCTGTGTCTAGTTCATGTCACGCCCCTCTGTATCCAGCCTGTGTCTAGTTCATGTCACGCCCCTCTGTATCCAGCCTGTGTCTAGTTCATGTCACGCCCCTCTGTATCCAGCCTGTGTCTCGTTCATGTCATGCCCCTCTGTATCCAGCCTGTGTCTAGTTCATGTCACGCCCCTCTGTATCCAGCCTGTGTCTAGTTCATGTCACGCCCCTCTGTATCCAGCCTGTGTCTAGTTCATGTCACGCCCCTCTGTATCCAGCCTGTGTCTAGTTCATGTCATGCCCCTCTGTATCCAGCCTGTGTCTAGTTCATGTCGTGCCCCTCTGTATCCAGCCTGTGTCTAGTTCATGTCGTGCCCCTCTGTATCCAGCCTGTGTCTAGTTCATGTCATGCCCCTCTGTATCCAGCCTGTGTCTAGTTCATGTCATGCCCCTCTGTATCCAGCCTGTGTCTAGTTCATGTCGTGCCCCTCTGTATCCAGCCTGTGTCTAGTTCATGTCGTGCCCCTCTGTATCCAGCCTGTGTCTAGTTCATGTCACGCCCCTCTGTATCCAGCCTGTGTCTAGTTCATGTCATGCCCCTCTGTATCCAGCCTGTGTCTAGTTCATGTCACGCCCCTCTGTATCCAGCCTGTGTCTCGTTCATGTCATGCCCCTCTGTATCCAGCCTGTGTCTAGTTCATGTCACGCCCCTCTGTATCCTGTGTCTAGTTCATGTCATGCCCCTCTGTATCCAGCTGTGTCTAGTTCATGTCATGCCCCTCTGTATCCAGCCTGTGTCTAGTTCATGTCACGCCCCTCTGTATCCAGCCTGTGTCTGTTCATGTCATGCCCCTCTGTATCCAGCCTGTGTCTAGTTCATGTCATGCCCCTCTGTATCCAGCCTGTGTCTAGTTCATGTCATGCCCTCTGTATCCAGCCTGTGTCTAGTTCATGTCATGCCCCTCTGTATCCAGCCTGTGTCTAGTTCATGTCACGCCCCTCTGTATCCAGCCTGTGTCTAGTTTATTCATTTTTTCTCTTAAGTCTCTGTCAGCTCCTTTCTTGTGTCTCGTCATCTTTTAGTTCTAGTCCTGTATATTCCTTTTGTCCTGCCGGGGCATAAAATAAACTAAACCGTGCCCTTCAACCTGTATGGTCTCCTGCATTTGCTGCAAACCGGACTCCCCTGCTCCTCACACACAGTGACGCATGACACTCGGTTATGCAGAGGGCAGGTAGAGGGGGGCAGGTAGAGGGGGGCAGGTAGAGGGGGGCAGGTAGAGGGGGGCAGGTAGAGGGGGGGCAGGTAGAGGGGGGCAGGTAGAGGGGGGGCAGGTAGAGGGGGGGCAGGTAGAGGGGGGCAGGTAGAGGGGGGGCAGGTAGGGGGGGCAGGTAGAGGGGGGGCAGGTAGGGGGGGCAGGTAGAGGGGGGGCAGGTAGGGGGGATAGGTAGAGGGGGGGGGGATAGGTAGAGGGGGGGGATAGGTAGAGGGGGGGATAGGTAGAGGGGGGGGATAGGTAGAGGGGGGGATAGGTAGAGGGTGGGCAGGTAGAGGGTGGGCAGGTAGAGGGGTGGGCAGGTAGAGGGGTGGGCAGTAGAGGGGTGGGCAGGTAGAGGGGTGGGCAGGTAGAGGGGGGACAGGTAGAGGGGGGACAGGTAGAGGGGGGACAGGTAGAGGGGGACAGGTAGAGATGGGCAGGTAGGGCAATAATAACTAGAATCCTTTTGAATTCCTTTCTTGCAGCAGACACGACACTTTTTCTGGGGGGGACTTTTTACAGCGGGTGGGATGGATTCAGGAGGGAAAGTGTCTGCCGCTTAATCTTTGAAGATCTCCTGATTCCAAAGCGGATGCATCGGGGGCCGGGGTTAGGATAAGTTGGGATATGATCTCAAGCATGAATTCTAGGAAGGGATATGGCTTTTATACTGCTGCCTGCTTGTAGAGCACGTACGCATTAAAAATTGCTATCTCGGTCAAATAGATGGCAATCTTCTTGTACCACGCCCTAGTCTTTGGGTTCACCAGATAAGGCTGTATACATTGATCAGCCAAGTCTACTCCCCCCATAAACTTGCTGTAATCTACAATGCACTTCGGCTTTTCCAGCGGCTCAGTTCTCCCTCTCACAGACACTGGCTTTTGTACTTTCGTCGTGCACTGTAGATAACATGTATACATCCTTATCGGTGAACCGAAGGGCTAGCACTTCTTCCTGACGAAGAGCTGAAGAGGAGACTCTACTTCTTTTGCCTGCTGTCAGGATTTGGCGAAAACCTCTGCGATTCGTCCACACGTAAGCGTCTCAAAACATTATAAATTTTTAAATAGGTCGATACTGGTGTAATAGTTATCGACCCATAAATGATAGCCCTTATTGAATAGGGGATAGACCAGATCCCACACAATTTTTCCACTGGTGCCAATAGAATCGGGGCATCCTGGGGGGTCAAGGTGGCTCTTTCCCTTCATATATCCTAAACGCCCAGGTGTAGCCTGTTTGGGACTCACACAATTTATAAAATTTGACGCCATAACCGGGATCGCTTGCTTGGGATATACTGCTTGAAGAGTATCTGCCTTTAATTCATAAGGGACTCGTCTACAGATAATTTTTGGTCGGGAACATAATTATCGGTGAATTTTGGCAGAGATAAGTCTGATAAGGGGCCGAATTTTAATAGAGGCGGTCATGCATTGGGTCGTTTCTTGGTGGCACAGTGCGTTATCGTTAAAATGGAGGAATCGCATTAATTTTTGTACTCTCCCTCTCATAACCCTTGGGAATAGTGGGGTAGCCAGGATGGGTTTTTGTGCCAGTAAGACCGGATACTTGGCTTCTTCAATATTCCATTAACGAGGGTTAGAGCCAATTTTTTTTTTAACTCTATCACATCCGTTGGGTGCCACTTTACGTCTGTGGCGATGTGAATCGGAATGCGCATCAGATACTGGTATGGCAAACAGGTTGGTTTGCTCAACCACCATCTCGAATATGTGGTCAGAACATGAAGAGATAAAAAAGCTCACTGGCTCACAGTCCTCTACCCTATCAGGATTATTATTTCATAAGAAACTTATACGAGACACAAATATCAATCGTCTATATCTCTTAGAAATTATCCTGAATTCTTTTAATTGTCTGTGTTTTGCTTTAAAAAATACAATAATCAATAATCGGATAAAAATATATATATATTTATTACGTATACAAAAGAATTTCAAATCTCATATCATAAACAACAATTATAAACCACACTCCATCAGCATATAAAAACTAGCTTCACAATATATGTATCTCCGGTTAGTAACTGCATATATGATTAATATCATTTACCTTATCAGTTAGTAACTAATACACAAATGGTTAATAAACATTTCTGCTTAATACAACATGCATTTCCCAGCAAACAATGTTTAACCAGCCAGCTCTTATAGATATATATATATTCTCTGCTACATGGATCAACAAAAGATGAGCTAATTTGATGATAAGTAATAAAAACTTATTTAGTGAATCCTCCCCTAATCTCGAGAATTAAACTTCTAATCTTTGCTTTTTATTTTGTAGTTATATAATTCCTTGCTCATTAATTTTAATCACAGTAATTTCCAAATTCAATATATATTGGTATCAATCTTGCAACATGTCTTTAGGAATAAATCCTTATATCCACTTCTTCATATTTCTATCTGCAGAATAGAAAATACTTAGAATTTGGATTTTAACCGTATCCGAGAAGTCTCAGTCTGCGTTGCAAAATCTCTACAAATATATTTTTCATTAATTCCTTATTTCATACATTACCTGTCCAATTTGGATGTTGATGAGTCTGCCTTGGAATTTTCTATGTGATGCTTTGTTTTGGAATATGTGAAAATTATCGATATTAGATAATCAATGCATGTGAGTTAGAGATTTGGTGAGAATATTGATTGCCTCATGTCTTGGGATCTGAGTGCATGGTGATGTGAGTCTGATGTGAGTCTCTGACTTCTCAGAATGTCATGTATAATGAATGTCTGAGTGCATGGTGATGTGACTCTCTCCGCTGGAATCTCTGACTGACTTACCAAAAACTTTTTCCCGCTTATTATAGCCACACAGTTAATATTAATGATAATATAAATCATTATTTTTACTATCCTGTAGAGGGCAGTTGCACTTCTAATTTAATTCCAATAAATCCCATTTCTTTTTCTCGGTCTTTATCTAGGGTCACAAGGTCAGACTGGCTTAACAAAGAACCTTGTCTCTCTAACTAGACTCTAGACTGTCTCTTGAGATTTATAGCTCTCTCCCTTTTGGTTGCTAAGAGCCTTATCAGCTAAATTCTTTTCTGGTTACAGAATATTCTTCAGTGATTTCTTTTATTTATCAATTATACTTTCTACAATATTTATTGGAGTATATATTTCATACTGTAATTGTAATAAAATATACCTTGATTATAAACATATATTTTGTGAATATAATTCTATATTACAAAACATTTAACTCTTATTCCTATACCCAAAAAACAAAATCTCTTTTGTTTTAAAACTTAGAATAGACCAATAAATTTACTTATGACACGTCTTAACATTATCTCACATTCATTCTAGGTTCCTTCATGTCTGGGACTTCTTAACCCAGGAATGAACTTTGTAAAAAAATCTTGTTCATTTCTAAACCTAGAGAATACTTTGAAAGAAAAACTGTCTTTAAAACAAAATGGCTACAGGCATCCATTTTAAATTCGCCTTTTCTGTGTAATATACCCGACATAACCCCCCTTTGGTTTCTTGGATTTATTTATTGACCAATTAAATAAATTTGAGGAAAACATACAATATCTCCCCCCTTTACCAATTAGGCTAGGTTTCCACCTTTCGCAACACGTTTTTCTTCTTTCATCCATTTAATAATTGAAGATGCAGTGTTTTTAAACTTCAATGTACGTACTTTCTTTGTTAGTACAATCATCCAGACAGTTAGAAACATAATTACTATACAAATCACAATCTCTGTAATCTTCGGCCCGTTATAAGCAGATAGCAATTGATGATCAATCTGTGAATACATTGGAGCATAAATTGTTAGATTATCTTTTTATTAGAAGTTCAATAGTATGGTCATGCTAGTTCTTTAGCAAAGATTTCAAATCTGGATTCATGGGTATCTCTTGCCCTTGGAATACGACAACGATTTGCTCTCGTCATACCAGACTTCATTTATAAAAAGTAACTTCTCGATAACAACTCTTGATTCTTTAGAACTTTCACGAGAATCACTGGTGTGGGTATGAACACTCTCTTGTTTTTACCAGATTCTTCCGGTAAACATTTGCTTCTCTTTCTGTGTATCAAACAGCGGTTTCAATAAAATATGCAGCAAATCTTTTTCTTCGGTGGTTCTTGTACATAGCAACAAACGGTATCCTGGCTGTATCCCGCATGTCTTTCAGGCTTGCATGAGCTTGATGCACATGGGACTTTAGCATTCACCTTGGAATTGTGCGGAAAACCGTAGAATTTCCAGATAGTCGCAGTCTTTGGTGGTCCGATTCATCTTTGCGGATTAGTGTCGCAGTTCGGATTAACCATTTATCTCAATTTCTGTTGAAAGAAAGAGTATAAATAACCATTCATAGACTAGCGATTTCACTCAATTTCCCTATAGATACTCTGATCTCTGATTAATTTTAATTAACCGTACGGATCTAGTCTATCTACTAGCTTGAGTTAAACATCTGAATGCTGGGAAGAAGAATCACATGTTAATTAAAACATCACTTCACATGATACCAGTTAAGTGTCTTCTGTTGGTCCATCTTCACATATCTGAGATAATCTAGAATGACAATCATGCAATTGAGCTTGGCAGTTTTATTTCTCCTAGAAATATATAACATAACTTTCCAATAACATTAGACTGTCTCCATCATTATCTAGATCTGTTACCCACTCATCTTGAGGATCTGGGTATCTGATCACTTCAGGGTCACTATGTCCATCTGGTTCTGTCTCCCTCTTGTGGAGGTGAATAATTAGCACGTCATCTTCCAGACATATATCTCGAATTCTCTCGGGGGAAACACATATGGTGTTATCCTCCTGCTCTCCTGTAGTCAGGGGCTTTGGCCTTAAGAAAGAGATATCAGGTGTCTGGCTATTTCTGAAGTGGACTTCAATAGAATCCGGCCTTTCCTCAATCACGTGGCAGTTACGCTGAGTGTGATGGGATTGGGATCTATCATAGCTGATTGGAACATTTACTTGGGACCAAATAACCTCATTGATAAAATCAATGATTGGATTTAACCTTTTGAGAAGGTCCATTCCAATAATTAGGCGATTTTGGGGCAGATCCACAACAAGTGTTGGATGCCGAATTACTTTATTCCCCAATTTAAAATCCAATTTAGCCGTGCCCAGAACTTTCAGAGATGTGCCACTCACACTCACTAGATTAGCATTAGATTTATCTAATCTAGGCTTCCTGGAGGACAGTTCTTGGACCTGTTCAAAATAATGTGCTGATATTAACGTAACTGGCTTCCAGTGTCTAGCAAGGACGGAATATGTGGTAAATTATCTTGTAATTCTACATTCACATAATATCGGTCTTCAATGCTATGCAATTTACAGAGAAATTTAGAGTGAGATATGAAATTAGGTTTTGGATAGATTTTACCAACTGATTTTTCTCTCAAACGTGCTTTTGGCAGCTGTGCTGTCCATTTCGGATCCAGTCTTCTCAGCTTGCTCGCACTTAGTCTGGGGAGATAAAATACATTTTCCTTCTCTTTGCAGGGAAGGGTTTAAATCGTCAACCATACAAACATTTGTATTAATCATTTCATCATCACTTTCTGGTAAATTTTCATGGATACTGGTTACTTCATCAGAAACATCATCTAGTCACTGGTTGGGTGGGGCTGCAGGTATTGCATCGCTTACAACCTGACCAGGTTATTTCCAGTCATTAACTGAGTGATCTGATCCAGTTTTTTCTGTCAGCACACGGAAATCTTCCTGCATTTGACCCATACGCTGGCGTACATTATATCTCCGCTTTCTATTCGTCCTTGGGGACGAAGCTTGCGCATTATCAGACGCATCAGATTCAGTCTTACCTCTGGTTGTTTCCTGTCTAGGTACATTTTCCTTGATTTAACCCACTGACTTCTAGGTACCCATTGCTTCCTAGATTTAAATTTACTTCCTGAATTTTCTCTGGCAAACCCTTTTTCCTGATCTGGCTTGGATTTTTCCCTTTGGGGTATGGAGTCACGCAATATTTCCGCATAACTCTTTTTGTGGGACTCAAATTTAATATCTCCTTTTTAGCGTGAATTTCCGCTATTTCCTCAGGTGAGTTTTTCACTCTTTTCCCCTGAGTTTCTTCACTATATTCAAATACAGTAAATAGGGTCATACTTTCTTTTAGTACCCAATCCAAACCATTTCTCGGGTCATAATCTCTTGCCAAAATGACCTTTATTTTATTTGGCAATGCGTCATAAAATAATTGGATAAATTCAGGGTTTTCAAAATCTGGGTTTCTTTCAGCCAAGCTGTACGCATTTTTAAGGACTGAAAGAAATTCACGGGGGCTTTGATTAGGTCTGCATTTTAGAGTTAAAATTGCTCTTTTCGCAGCTAGACTTGGTACGGTGAGGCCCAATTCAATTTGACCTCAGAAACTACTTTACTCCATTTCCTTATACCAGATTCTTTCAAAGACTGGAAAAATACCTATGTTTACTTTCAAAGACCCATGGAATCAACTCAATTTTCTGAGCATCTGAATCTATTCCCATTATTTCCACAGCTTCTTCAAACATCGATAAATGATTTATTATTCTTGATGATGCCTTAACATCAAAAATACCTACTGAGGTTTTGAGAAAATTAATAATTTTCGTTAAATCATTCACTTTATGATATTTCTTAATAGGCTGTGGCTGGCTAGAGTGATGTGATTTGAAATACTCCCGTGTAAAAGATTTTACTCTTTTTTCATCATGAGATTTAGTTTCACTTTCACATTCGCTTTGGCTCTTCAGATAAACAGAGCTGTCAGAATTCAGTGATGTATAGCTTAAAGCTTTCAAAGGGAACTTCTCTAACGAATCTTTAACCCTTCGAACATCAGTTTCAACCTGACGTAACTCATCAGCGAATTTCTCATGTTCGCGTTTCATTCTCGCCAATTGTTTGTTTAGCTCCTTATTTAATTTGGATAATTGAGCAATCTCATCATGCATTTGATCTTTATCTTTTGCACACACCTTCAACTCCATTATCATTCGTTCTGACTCATCTTTTAATTTATTTACGGTTTCATGCAAGTCACAATTTTTATTTTCTAATCTGTCTCTGGTTTCTTTGTCATCATTCAATCTCTTGTTCATTTCTGCGATCAAGTATATGCATTCAGGCACAATTTTTAAAGCAAACATTTCTTTGTCCTTTTTATTTGTGGCCGCACTTATCTTTCGCAAACACTCAAGAAAATTTGATTGATCTGACCAGATTGAATCAATATAATTCGATATATTTGATTTCAATTCTTTTATCCATTCAAATAAATCGTCTGTGACGTGTAACTTGTCCTTTAGATAAGACATAACATCTATCAATATTATTTGATTAGTATGTATCTCTACATCTTCCTGAGTCTCAGATTCTGACTCTGACATTTTTACACTGTTTAGTAGATAACCGTAAAACCACAAGTCAAAATACAACAAGGAATCAAAATATATATATATATTTTATCTCTGTCTAATCAGACAATTACTGACAATTATATTCCAAACAAAAACTACAATCTCGGAACAGTGCCTCCAATTTGTCGGATATAATCTCTGCACGTGAATACAACACGTTTGTATATATTGGATTTATCAGCCAAGCCTCCAATATGTCTATATTGGACTTACTGGACCTACCTCGGCAGTCGTCTCCAATATATCAGGGATTATTATTTCATAAGAAACTTATACGAGACACAAATATCAATCGTTTATATCTCTTAGAAATTATCCTGAATTCTTTTAATTGTCTGTGTTTTGCTTTAAAAAATACAATAATCAATAATCGGATAAAAATATATATATTTATTACGTATACAAAAGAATTTCAAATCTCATATCATGAACAACAATTTATAAACCACACTCCATCAGCATATAAAAACTAGCTTCACAATATATGTATCTCCGGTTAGTAACTGCATATATGATTAATATCATTTATTTTCTCAGTTAGTAACTAATACACAAATGGTTAATAAACATTTCTGCTTAATACAACATGCAATTCCCAGCAAACAATGTTTAACCAGCCAGCTCTTATAATATATATATATCTCTATGCTACATGGATCAACAAAAGATGAGCTAATTTGATGATAAGTAATAAAAACTTATTTAGTGAATCCTCCCCTAATCTCGAGAATTAAACTTCTAATCTTCTGCTTTTTATTTTGTAGTTATATAATTCCTTGCTCATTAATTTTAATCACAGTAATTTCCAAATTCAATATATATTGGTATCAATCTTGCAACATGTCTTTAGGAATAAATCCTTATATCCACTTCTTCATATTTCTATCTGCAGAATAGAAAATACTTAGAATTTGGATTTTAACCGTATCCGAGAAGTCTCAGTCTGCGTTGCAAAATCTCTACAAATATATTTTTACATTAATTCCTTATTTCATACATTACCTGTCCAATTTGGATGTTGATGAGTCTGCCTTGGAATTTTCTATGTGATGCTTTGTTTTGGAATATGTGAAAATTATCGATATTAGATAATCAATGCATGTGAGTTAGAGATTTGGTGAGAATATTGATTGCCTCATGTCTTGGGATCTGAGTGCATGGTGATGTGAGTCTGATGTGAGTCTCTGACTTCTCAGAATGTCATGTATAATGAATGTCTGAGTGCATGGTGATGTGACTCTCTCCGCTGGAATCTCTGACTGACTTACCAAAAACTTTTTCCCGCTTATTATAGCCACACAGTTAATATTAATGATAATATAAATCATTATTTTTACTATCCTGTAGAGGGCAGTGTTGCACTTAATTTAATTCCAATTAATTCCCCAATTTCTTTTTCTCGGTCTTTATCTAGGGTCACAAGGTCAGACTGGCTTAACAAAGAACCTTGTCTTCTAACTAGACTCTAGACTGTCTCTTGAGATTTATAGCTTTCTTCCCTTTTGGTTGCTAAGAGCCTTATCAGCTAAATTCTTTTCTGGTTACAGAATATTCTTCAGTGATTTCTTTTATTTATCAATTATACTTTCTACAATATTTATTGGAGTATATATTTCATACTGTAATTGTAATAAAATATACCTTGATTATAAACATATATTTTGTGAATATAATTCTATATTACAAAACATTTAACTCTTATTCCTATACCCAAAAAACAAAATCTCTTTTGTTTTAAAACTTAGAATAGACCAATAAATTTACTTATGACACGTCTTAACATTATCTCACATTCATTCTAGGTTCCTTCATGTCTGGGACTTCTTAACCCAGGAATGAACTTTGTAAAAAAAATCTTGTTCATTTCTAAACCTAGAGAATACTTTGAAAGAAAAACTGTCTTTAAAACAAAATGGCTACAGGCATCCATTTTAAATTCGCCTTTTCTGTGTAATATACCCGACAACCCTTACTGTGATGCCAGGAGTCGCTAGAAATGGGGGTATTTCTGGGGCAGCCATATTTGGGGGTACCCAATTGCTCTCGCGCCTCCCAGTAGATGGTGGGGGGTCACCATCACTGGAGGGTTCACTAAGGGGCTCTATATCAGAGGCTGTGAGGGTGTCACTGTCGGCGAGAGCGTCACTCTCAGAGGTGGCCAGGATCTCATATGCCTCTTCTGGGGAATATAAGCGGGAGGACATTTTTATGGGGATCTTGTTATAACTAAATTAAATGGGAGGTCGGGAACTGATGGGGTCAAGTACACAAATAAAATATTAGAACACCTAAACTAAGCCCTCCCGGTCCTTGTAGTGGCCGGTACTTCTATCTAGACAAGGTAAGAATATTCCAAGGGGGGTCGTATGCCAATGCGGGTAGTCAGAAATGCCAATGCGGGTAGTCAGAAATGCCAGGGGTTGTATGCCAATGCGGGTAGTCAGAAATGCCAGGGGGTCTTATGCCAATGCGGGTTCTCAATCAGGGGTACACTGCAGGCCAGGGGGTACAGTGCCTGGGTGTTTTTTTTCAGGGTTTTTTTTCAGCCAGGGGGTACAGTGCCTGCCAGGAGGGTACAGTGCCAGCCAGGAGGTACTGTACCTGTTTGTTTTTTTTTTTTTTCAGCCAGGGGGTACTGTGCCGGGGGTTTTTTTTTCAGCCAGGGGGTACTGTGCCAGGAGGGTACAGTGCCTGGGGGGTACAGTGCCAGTAGGTACAGTGCCTGGGGGGTACAGTGCCAGTAGGTACAGTGCCTGGGGGGTACAGTGCCAGTAGGTGCCGGGGGGTACAGTGCCAGTGGGGTTACACTACCAGATGGAGTACACTGCCTGGGTGGGGTACAGTGCCTGGGGTTTGGGGTTTTCAGTTTTTTTTTCCTGCTCCGTTCTCTGCCTCTCTCTCTCTCTGCTCCTCAGATCGCAATGAGGAGCAGGAGAAAGGGGCAATGTCTCAGCCAATGCAACAATCATTGGCTGAGACATTCTGACAGTTGCAGAGGTGACAGCTTGTCACCGCTGCAACTGTCAAATCCAAGCGCCGGATTGGCTGCTTGGATGTTTCCACGAGGGAAACGGCCCGCCTCCTTTCCCACAATGCCGATCGCCAGCTGGGAGGGTCTGCCTGGGTGTCAGGCAGACCCCCAGCCAGCGATCGGCATTGTGGAAGGGAGGCGGGCCGTTTTTCGTCGCGCAGCGGCACCAAATGCTGCGGGGCGTACCATGCCGTCCTGCGGCATTAAAGCCCACGTGATGCAGGACGGCATGGTACGCCCTGCGTCCTTAAGGGGTTAAACAGGAGAATCCCATAGGATCCAATATAAAAACATATTTTTTTTTAACCCTTTCGCTGCTGAGGCATTTCCCGCCTGTGTGCTGAGGTAATTTTTACCGGTTTCGCTCATCATGTTTAAACGTGTTTTGAAGCCTTATTTTAGTATATGACCCAGACATATTATATATCGTTCTTTCCGGCAGACTCGGAAGATTCATAATATATCATTATTATATGTATACGTTATGTTCTGTCTGTATATTATAACAAAATATGCAATAAAATTAGAATTTTCAAAAATTTACAACGTGTAAAGTGTTTTTTTTTCACATTTTAACATGCGAGCAATTGCGGTTATATTTTGTATGGGGTGCGCTTGTTAAAAAAATTAGAAATGGGGTCTCGTTACATTTTTTTTGGGGGAAAATTTAGCTATTTTTAACAAACACACCCCATACAAAAATCGTTAGTGCAGCATCATTGTTCACATTATAAGTTAAATGGGAACAATATTGCTGCATTAACAAAACAAATAAAAAATAATAAACTTGTTTATTTTAATTATTTTTTATTTTTTTATTTAAAATTTTTATTTTTTTTAAACTTTTTTCACGGTCATGTTTGCTATCGTTGGAAAGGCCATGCTCTGGCCGATCCAACGATATCAAACATTAACCGCTAGCTTCCACGGATCGGGAGATAAGGGGTTCCAATGAACCCCCATCTCCACCATTGGTGGCAGCTAGGGGTTAATTCCAGGACTAGCGTCATCGTGCTATGCACGATGACGCCAGTCCTCGGGGAGTTCCCGGAGGCTTGGCCGACATCCAAGATGTCGGCCAGCTCCGGGAAAGGATCACAAACCGGCACTTTTCAGTGCCGATTCGTGATCCAGCCCCCATGGGGTTAATGCCAGGTAGCATTTGGAAGGGCAGGCTGTGCCCTTCCAAACGGTGCCTGGCATTAAGCTCAGGACCCCCGCGATCGGGAGGGAGAGAGGTCCGAAGGATCTCCCCCCCCCCCCCCCCCCTCCCTTTCAGGCGCCTCCTCCGCACACGCAGGGGGGGGCGCGCCTGAAATAGATGTCATTGCGGCGGCGCGATGACATCTATTGTGCCCGCGGCGGTCCCGGAGTGACGGGCTGACATCCAAGATGTCAGCCCGCACCGGGGGGCACAGCGATAGGCCGGAATCCGGCCGATCGTAGGCTGCTTCGGGAGGACGCGCTGAGCGCGTCTTCCGTAGCCAACCCTTCCTGCGGCAGGACGCGCTGAGCGCGTCCTCCGCAGCGAAGTGGTTAAAGAAAACTTTAAGACAGTTTTTTTTCATTTTCAGTAAAAAGCCTTTTTATCCTTTTTTTAGAAACACCTTTTTGTATTTTGACAACTTTAACCACATTTTTAAATACTCTTTTTATTCTGTAACAGACCTTTTTATTTAGACACATTTTAATTTTAACCCTTTTTTTTGTTTAAACACCTATTAGACTTTTTTTTTTTTTTTTTTTTTTTTTTTTTTTTTTGCAGTTCAGTGGAATGTGCCAAGGTCACTTCAGTGACGTTCTCCAACTTTTTCGTGTGGCTTCGGTGACTATCTTTGGTGCACTACGGTGTCTATTCGGTGAAGAGTAAACTCTCTGAAATGTCTGCCAGATGCATTCGCTGAGGTGCACCGAACTGCACCAAAGTGAAAAGCACCGAAATGTCAGTGCTTTGTGAATGACCCTTCAGTAATCATGTTTTCAATCTGATTCCAGAAAAAAATCTAATTGTCTGGGACCTACAATAAAACAAGACTTGGGGCCACATTACAATCTATGTGCTAACGTTAGCGCTCCCCTGCGTGATCATTAACGTTAGCCGCAATGTTTACCGCATATTACAATCCAAACGCTAAAGGGTTAAGTAACCCATTAGCGTTTGGTATCTTGCGCTTTTCAGCGCGATGTTACTGTACTTTGTGCTCCCTAATCAGCGCTGGATTACAATCTACTAGCGCTGATTAACGTCCGGCTCTGGTCAGCGAAAAGTTAACCAGAGCCAGGACTTGGTGTTAACGGATTCTGCAGATTCTGTTAACGCCAGCCTAAAAAATAAAAAACAAATCGTAAAACTCACCTCCTGTCCCGCGGTGAGGACCATGGCTCCAACCGCCTCCTCCGTCCGGAGGGAGCAGGGAAAGACTGGGGGAAAAAGTTCCTCAGTCTCCCCCTGCGTATCACTACGCTGACGGGCCGGAACTCGCGAGGCGAGATCCGGCAGGTCATGTGACCACCAACGTCTGCCTCAATGGAGTCATCGAGTGGATGATCACGGCTGCGCTCAGCGCTGCCGCAAACATCCCGGGGCGTAGCGCCCACTACTAATGCAGACAGCATTTCTTTCGCCTGCACTGTAATCCCTGTTAAAATGGGGGCGGTAGGGGGAAAACTGCGGGCGCAGTTTTTTCTCCCTACCGCCCCCCCATTTAACGCGGGGATTGTAATGTAGCCCTTTGTGTTTAAATCTGATGAGCTGAGCACACCGGGTGAAATCGCTCAGCAGTGAAGGGCTTACCATAATAGGCCATGTCCCTTCCTTTTTTTTTTTTTTTTTTCTAGGTTTTTCAGAATCCAGCTTTTATTTGCGGTTCGGCAGGGTTCAGGAGGCGTTTTTGTTTTTCTTGGGCTCCTTTATTTAGTGTTTGGTTTAATTTGACTCTTGGGTTCTGAGAGTTTCGGCTCCATTTGGTATTTGTTGGACACCTTGTGGTCACGGCGGTATGTATGCTTTGAGAGTAGCTGTAGCATTTCTGACTTTTTTAAAAGCCGTTCTGCAGCTTCTTTTCCATTTGGAATATCTTGATCTGCTGTGTGTGTGCCAGATTTTCACGCGTGTGCGATAGATGTGTATTGGCCCCTGGGGTTCTGTACACGAATGCGGAGCAAGACTTAACTCCTTTATGTCCATGTACTGTTTTTTTCCTGTACGCACAATCCAGCCACACTGGCAATACTGACCTATGCCACGGCCTCTTCAGCATCTTGTGTTGGGTCAAGGAACACCCTACCTTGCTGTTCATTGGAGTTTATTATTTTCAATATGCTTTATTGAAAAGTTTTTTATCTTTGCTGCTGATGGAACAGTAAAGAAGAGAATAGCATGAAGAGAACAGGTTTCCATTTCATTCACTTTATGAACAGGAAGAGAACGGGTTTCCATTTCATTCACTTTATGAACAGGAAGAGAACATGTTTCCATTTCATTCACTTTATGAACAGGAAGAGAACATGTTTCCATTTCATTCACTTTATGATCAGGAAGAGAACAGGTTTCCATTTCATTCACTTTATGATCAGGAAGAGAACTTGTTTCCATTTCATTCACTTTATTAACAGGAAGTGTTGCAGCCAACTGACCGGATATTCTTGGGTGATGGCTCGACAAAAGAAGACCGACGCAGGCCTTTGTTTCAAAAGAAAATGGCGTTTATTCATCTGCAGATGGACCCAAGCAACAGCAGAAATATGCTGACAAATGCTTGAGTGCCCCAAATGACAAAATCAGCTTAATTTATACAAACTTGGAAAATGCAATTTCCTCCCTTGCCTCCACCCCTCTCATGCCCTATGTGATAGATTATCACGAGACAGTTACCATATGTCCAAGTTTGGACATGAACTTACACAGGATATCGTCTTTCTGCCTGTACTTCTCCTCTTCTTAGACTTGCAGCTGTCAACCATAAATCATTGGTTACTATGGTATTTTGTGGTTATCTACCCTTCCTCCCCGGCTCTACTGTTCTAAGCCACATTCCTTAAGCCGACAAACTGAGAATAGATCTGGTGAGCACAAGGAGAGCATGCTTTCTTTAAGAAACAAAATGGATGAAACATCAAAATGGTGGATTAACTATATTCGTGTATTCCTAAAATTAAATCCCAGGAGGTGCTATCTCATTCCCTCCTCTTGGCGGAGAGTCTACAATGACCTCTCCCAGCCAACTAACTAAATCATCAACGCTTTGTATTCTGCAGGGGATTTAAGCTTAAGTGAACCTTCGTCAGGATCTCGGTCTAGGGGTTGTTTCTTTGGTTTAAGGGCTTTACGGCAAATTGGCCGTAGACAAATAGTTAACTTAACAAATATGTTGATAAGTCTTTTCATCATTTCAATGCCCCATCCTGTGGAAGAAGGAAACCAAGACCAAACCATATCACCTTTAGAAAACAACTCTCGTTTAGCAAAATTTAAAGAATATCGGGGATGTGGTATTCCTAGGCCTAAGGTGTCCCCCTGAATACGCTGCAGGGGAACCACCCAGGCCAAATAACACCAAGTTTTTATATCAGTATTAATCCAAAGGTGGCATAGGGTTCCACAACAAATATGTATGCCATCCCCTGGCATCAGATAAAATGGTTCTGAGCCAAGGTGGGAGAAAATTAAGGATAGTGACTTGTGGGTGTATGCAAGGGCTTCTGGACTTTTATCATTAGTCTGTTTGTAATTATCTGGGTCTCGATATATCTAGTTTTGCATTGAACAAAGATTCTTTACACATTGAACTAGCTGGAATCTGGATCTTCTTTAGTTTAAAACACCAGAGCGGGAAATTGGCCACATTAGTAATGCGAATAGTGTGGTTTGTCTTTGGCATATCTAGACTCTTGGTCAGTTTAAGTACACTAGGGGCCACTACACTTTTATTTACAGGGAAGTCGGACAAATTAAGGGGTACAGCTAAGGTGGGAATAATTGATGACCCTTGGTTTAATTTATTACACACCCAACAGGATTCATATCCTGACTTCTTTGCATGCGCATACGTAAATTTAATAAGTTATCTTCTGGCCTTGTCAATTCCCGCTTCCGTCGGTCCTGTACTGGTGGGACAGTCATGTCAAATTCTGGTGCCAACACAATAGGGGCTGACCTCACTCCCTTAGGGAGCTGGATTGGAAAAATAGTCCAGCAACAATTGTCAATATAGTCAAAAATAAAACAATAATCCCAATACATATCAGGATCCTTTGGTACTGCTCAAATGGTCTCTTTAGTCTTGTAAAAATGGTATCTGGAAGCAGAGGCTCATGGGCCTCCTGGGGTATCTCTTGAGCTTCCATTGGTTGGTTAGGCGGTGAACTTAACGGTCTTTCAATAACAACAGGCACAAAGACTGGAGTTTGGAGAGCCGGTGGTCAATTAGACTTAGATCTTCCTTATTCCTCTCCCGTCTGTGCAGCTGCTTGGACAGGGTGGAAACGTAGCTTCAGCGGGTCAGATTCACTGGCTATCAATTTCCATGCTTTGTCCGTAACCTCTGCTGCGGGTTTCAGTCGGGAGTGATGTATCCACGGCACCACCTCGGCCACTTTCACTGCTGTAGGAGTGGATAACAAGACAACATAACCCCTCCATTTAGCTCCTATCTTCCATTCCTTAACCCATACCATGTCTCCTGGACAGTATTTGTGTAGGGGTGGGAACAGAAAATAGGGTATATGCTTGCTCACCCATGTGTATATTTTCTGCATTGTCTGACCTAATTTGATCACCTGATGACCTAAATCAGTTTCTGCTAGTACCCGGGGATCCCCCCTCAACCCAGTTATCAAAGGGGTAGGACGACCAAACATCATCTCGTATGGGCTCAATTTTAGGAGTGAGATAGGATTACTTCGGACATGCAGAAGAACGATTGGCAACACATCCAGCCATTTCAATGACGTTTCTTGGCATATTTTAGCCATCAATGTCTTTAGAGTTCTATTCATTCTTTCTACTTTTCCAGATCTTTGAGGACTGTATGCGATATGTAGCTTCCACGAAATTCTCAGCAGGCGGGCGAGTTGCTGTAAACAACTTTGTACGAAGGCTGGACCATTGTCTGATCCGATTTCAAGAGGCAGTCCATACCTTGGAATAATTTCTCTCATAAAGCATCTCACTACTTCAGCAGTCTTTTCTGTTCGAGTTGGGTAGGCCTCGACCCATCTCGTTAGTGTGCATACCAGTAGATATTTATATCCTTTTTCATGGAGGGAGAACAGTAAAGTCAATTTGTAGGGAGGACATTGGAGATAATCCAACCGATACTACTCCTGGTGGTTGTACTATCCCTTGCCTTGGGTTGTTCTTAGCACAAGTGACACACTGATGGGCAATTGCTTTGCAAATGGCAGTGAGTCCAGGAACATAGAAATACGGTTCTAATTGTTGCTCCATGGCTGTCTTTCCTCCATGAGTTCTGGAATGCAAAGCCCGAACAATTTCTGGTGACCAGGGTGGCTGGTAGGACAATCCTTTCATTCTCCAACTGGTACCATCCGTCTTCTCTGTATTCTCCTGGCTCTTCGGAGAGCCATTTCTTCTCTTTTTCAGAGTAGGCCGGAGTCCAGTGAGTAATGGGTGTTGGTAACAGGGACGTCACCACTGGGAGAAGCCTCTTGACATCCTTGGATATTCTGTGCTTCCAAACATATTCAGACAGTGCATCTCTTTCATGATCATTCTTTACCGCCGGCAAGAAATATTTCAGGGCACTTTCTTTCATATTTTTCAGCTGATCTTCAACCAGTATTTCTTTCAGGAAAAACTTCACCAGCGGAGCTTGGTATTGTGCAGCTCCCAGCTCTCCCATGCTTCTCACAATTCGGGTAATTCTCAGATTATTATAGGTGTTGGTATGCAAATTGGAGAAGCGTGTCGAAAAATTTGAGTCTCGTATCACTTCTATCTCCTCTTCCCCCACTAATTTTACGCCGAAGAAATTCAGCATCAGTTTATAGGCTCTTCGTAGCCTATGTTGGATTTCATCGGTGTTCTTCATAATTTCAATTTCAGAAGTAGTCAAAGGCTTTGCATGTTCATTTCGGCCTTGTTCACGCAGGGGAAACAACCATTGGATATAGCTGTGGTGCTTCTCTAGAAGTTCATATTTATTTATTTTTATTTTTTTTGGAGAAAGTATTTTACCAGGAAGGATACTTTGAGATTTCTCTTGTTTTCAAGTATGTCCTGGGTGGCGAGTATGTACCGTTAGGTGTCTTGCCCAAGGACACTTACTGGAGAGGTGCTCTTGCTGGAATCGAACTCATGTCTCCACAGGCTCTCTCCATGCAGAGCAGTGATGTTACCTCTACTCCACCCAGCCGATATTCACCGTACCAGTGGCAAAGAACATCTTCAATAAATTTTCCATGAGTTGCAAATCTTCTTTTATTCATATAGAAGTCAACATTTGGCTGATCTTGGAAAACAGCGTTCAGACAGAGCAGAGTTTTGACTTTCATTTGCGGGGATTCGGGTTCACATACTGGAATCTTGACAGGTGAGTCATCTTGAACCAGTCCTCTCTGGGGAACCGAAGTTTGATTTCGGTGTTCCGGATTTCCATTCCGGAAGCTTTTCAAGTGATTTTCAGCATTTACCGGGTATCCTCTCCGGCGATCGGGGTTTCCTTAACGAACACTTTCCAGGGGATCTTCATCTTGAACTGGGTATCCTCTCCAGTTTAGTTTCAAGTGAGTTTTCTCCTGCTGCTGCACCTGCTGCTGTCGAGTACTCATAGCCTTGGTTTCTTTCCAATCACAGCCATGCTCAAGGGCTTGTGTCTGTCTTGCTGCTTCCTTCGCCACTTGATCTGCTTTACGGTTTCCTCTGGGAACTTCTTCTTTGCCTTTCTGGTGTCCTCGATAATGTATAACACCAACTGCGGACGGTTTCCATACTGCATCCAGTAAATTCAATATTTCAAGGGCATATTTGACTTACTTGCCCGCAGATGTTAGGAGGCCACGTTCTTTGTAGAGTGCTCCATGAGCATGAATTGTCATGAAAGCATACTTGGAATCGGTGTATATGTTCACCCTTTTGTTTTCAGATAGTTCTAGACCTCTGGTAAGGGCAATAATTTCAGCCAGTTGAGCAGAAGTGCCATTGGGCAGTGGTTTAGCTTCAATTGTTTCGTCAAGTGTGACTACTGCGTATCCAGCGAATCTTTTTCCATTTTCTACAAAACTGCTTCCATTAGTGAACAGTTGCAAGTCGTATTTGTCTAGGGGTATGTCTTTGAGATCAGGTCTGCTGCTATATACTTCATCCATTACTTGGAGGCATTCATGTTCTTGATCTTCTGGAGCATCTGGAAGCAATGTAGCTGGATTCAGTGTGGAGATTAGTTCCAAGTGGACTCTTGGGTTTTCACACAGCATAGCATGGTACTTGGTCATTCTTGCATTGCTGAACCAATAATTGCCTTTTTGGTCTAGAAGAGTCTGGACTGCATGAGGGACTTTCACAAAAATTTCTTGGCCTAGTGTGAGCTTGTCAGCTTCAGCAACCAGGAGGGCAGTGGCTTCAAGCAACAAAATCTTTAATTGGGTGACCGCCTCAGTTTGTTCTTCACCCCATATAATAGGGTCAGGCTCTGCACCTTTGACTTGGTACAGAGGCTCGGTAATTCTCTTATTTGGCAACGAGTCTGTGGTTGAGGGACACGGCAGACTGGTTCTTTGCATTCTGGATTGCACGCTTGGTACCTGTAAATTGAAAGCCTAGGTATTTGACACTGTGTCTGCGAATCTGTGCCTATCTTTTAGAAACGTTGTAGCCTGCCTTGCATAAGATACTTAACAGTTCTTTTGTGGCATTGAAACAATCTTCTTGATCTCATGCTTGCTCCACCAACTCATCAACATACTGCAATAGGGTATCTTTGTCTGGCTGAGAGTGAAAGGCAGATAAGTCTTTGTTCAGTGCTCTCCCGAGGATAGCAAACCTTGAGGGAGGCATATCATTTGATGTTTGGAGCCATTCTGGGCATTTTCCCACTGAAAGGCAAACAATGGCTGACTCGCTGGAGCCAAGCGGATACAGAAGAACGCATCTTTTTAAATCAAATGTAGAATTCTGTGTTGCCGGGTATCAGAGCTAGGAGGTTACACTCAATTGGGTCAAATCTGTATAAATTCACTGTGGCAGAATTAACTGCTCTTAAATCCTGGACAGGTCGGTACTCTTGGGTATTCTTTCTGCACTGGCAGTAGCGAAGTATTCAATGAAAACACACAAAACTTTAGGAAAATCGTACTTTAAACAGATGTTCAAGGTGGACTTGGATGTGTTGCCAAGCTTTTTGTGGGATGTGGTAAATACACATTTTATAACACGTTTCTCTCTTCTCATCATCAACTTCTTTGTGCATTCCACGTTTTACTTGTCTTTTCTATTTAGTTTACAATTTCTCCAAACTGATCTAACGCCTGCAGTATTTTTTCTCTATGTCCGCTGTCTTTCTCAGATGTCACTCTTAAAATTTTCCCTCCCACCTTTTCTTCCTCCACCAGTGTTAGTGCCTAGAGGGAGTGGGGGTTTGGGCTTCAGACTTTTTTTTTAAATCAGAGTCTCTTCCTAATTTATCCTTTTTAATCAATGCTCTGTAGGGGCACACCCGAAAAACACAAAACAATGGCTGCGCTTCTCAGAAACCACATAGACACTGTACACACCATAGTACATATACACACAACAGGGATTACATACATAGATCATTTTCATTGTAATGCATACAAAACGAAAGAGCATATAAACCCACTATACACATATATAGCATTTATACAGACTGGCCAGCACATATACATTGTGCCTTAAACACAAACACAGCACATATATGCACTTAGTTTCTGCAATAATACTAACACATTGCGCACCATTGCCTGAAACAACCGGACACAATGCTAGACAATATAACTTTCTCACATATAGCCTAGATTATATAAAACTATTTTGATTTAGTCTGTCAAGACAGACCTAACCTAATATATCAATACAAAATATAAACATACATCTCGCAATCAACAGAGTACATTCATTCTAAATTCGCTGCACAGACACATAAAACGTTAATTCCTTTGTTCATCAGGGAGCTGACTCCCTCCCTCCCCTCTGCAGATAGTGTGGGCTAGAAAAAGGGGGGGAAACGGATGCAGAGAATCTCATTACTCTCAGCCATCACACACTCTAAATTAACATCCAACCCTTATTACAAAGATAGATCAAAAATAAACAACATATATATACTCGATTAGTTTCTTCCTGTTTGGCAACTATGGGACATATAGCTCCCTGATCAATCATAAACACAGTCAGACAAAAACATTCTACCATATAACCTTATAGATTACCATCTGATCCATTGATCATCTCTTTTCTTCTGGCCTGGGGGGAAGTGGGGGCTCAGAGGCTCCTGCAGAGCATCACATAGTCCACATACAGGGCTTGTAATTTATTTATGTTTAATTATTCCCACACTCATGTTTATTTTTTATTTGAGGGCATACCTTTCTTTCTTTGCCCTGCTAACATAACAAAATGGCTTTTATCTCTCACACAGTACCTCCAAATATCTATATATGGATACTGATCTGGGTGGCCATATCTCCTGGTGTCCTGGGAGTACATTTTCTGTATTATCTCCGGGTCTATAGATCCCTGTTCTGGCCATTCAGGGACAAACATCGGCCAGATTATTGTATACAACAGTTTTAATTTTTCTTTACTCAATTCCACACCATAGTGATGTCTCATACAGCGCTTCAAAATTGTGCATCATATACTCTAAGGGTGTTTGCCCATTCTTCACTTTCTCGGGTTTAGATTATTACCCATGGTTTCTTCTTGAAAACAATAATTTTTACAGTGCAGATTTAACTTGCAGCAAAAACACTTTAAAAATCAATTGTCTGATACTTCACACAACAGTTCTCTCGTATCGTCTTTTACTTCCTCCTTCAGTAGCCGACTGCAGTCGCCTGAGACGGAAACGTACCTTCAGAGTCCACTCTCAGATTTGCTTCCTTGCTAAGCAAGTAGGCGCACACCCACTCACAATACTCTCAGCAATCACAGCACGTACTGTATCAGATACATTCAGCACAAAACAATACACAAATAGTTCTATTCTTCCAGGTAACTTCTCCTCAGAGGGAACAAGTCCACTCTCCTGCACACTCAACACTAGATATAATACACATAAAATACAGACACTATATTAAAAAAACAGTTCTTTTGTTGCAGACAGCTAGCTCTCAATCATTAAATACAAATACCTACTGCAACATCAGTATATACTTCACCATCAGTATTTATTTATTTACCCTACTGCAGGGGCTTTAGCACTAGGGGGTGATCAGTCCCCTTGTCAGGGATTTAACACTTTCCTTAGTTAATCCGGACTGGCTTTAGAGCATCACAGGCTCTTGAGGCTCTATAGACCTCTCTATTCCTCGTTGGAGGGCAGTCTATCCCCAGCCCCTGCATCACACACAGATACAGAAGTCTGGACTCTCTCCCTCCAGCGCGGACAATTCTACAATTCTATACACTAATTGAAGCTAGCTGCTGGCATTATTCAACACGAAAATACAGTTTTTTTTCAGTTACCCCTTTCCGCCGAGGCGTCACCAGTTTCCTCGGCCTGTTCCTTTTCGTGGATTCTCGGTCAGGAGCGTACCCCCAGCAGGTTGATGGTCCACAAAGCGAGAATTCTCGCTTGGTGCCTTTAGTAGAAAATCAGCAGGCCTAGGCCGCAGCTCCTGCCGGATCCCACCGAAAATGCAGTAAATACTGCCGTTCAAGCCTCCTTGTCGAGCCAAGGCCCAATCACCGGACGAGACCCCAGAAAATATTGCAGCCAACTGACCGGATATTCTTGGGTGATGGCTCGACAAAAGAAGACCGACGCAGGCCTTTGTTTCAAAAGAAAATGGCGTTTATTCATCTGCAGATGGACCCAAGCAACAGCAGAAATATGCTGACAAATGCTTGAGTGCCCCAAATGACAAAATCAGCTTAATTTATACAAACTTGGAAAATGCAATTTCCTCCCTTGCCTCCACCCCTCTCATGCCCTATGTGATAGATTATCACGAGACAGTTACCATATGTCCAAGTTTGGACATGAACTTACACAGGATATCGTCTTTCTGCCTGTACTTCTCCTCTTCTTAGACTTGCAGCTGTCAACCATAAATCATTGGTTACTATGGTATTTTGTGGTTATCTACCCTTCCTCCCCGGCTCTACTGTTCTAAGCCACATTCCTTAAGCCGACAAACTGAGAATAGATCTGGTGAGCACAAAAGGACAGCATGCTTTCTTTAAGAAACAAAATGGGAGACATCCGGGAGGCGGGCCAAGTGAATGGCCGCTCTTACACCGAGCTCCGTGCAGGACGAGCAACTGACCCTCCGTTGACCGGACATCTACCGCCCTTTGAGACATCGCACCCTGCAGGAGCTCTTTTAACCCTTGCTGCACGGAACTTTGATCATAATCCGGCTGTATCCGGTCTCGCAGCGCTGACAACCCCGGAGTCACCAGGCCGTAAGTAGGCCGCCTATCCCGGTCTAACCAGGACCCTCGGAACTCCCTTTCCTGTGACCCCGGATTTTCCAACTCGCTGGGAGCACCGAACGGAGCGTGTTGGGGTTGAATTTTGGTGGAGGGAGTAACTGAACGCCTCGTGTCAAATCTGGGCGTGGCGCATGGCCGCCATTTTGCCAGCACCACGAGGTGGAGTGGCGCTTCCCCAGATGATAATCTACGGGGCCTATTGAGAGCTGGACACCCCCCTTGGCTGTGGAGCGCTTGGTGACAGCGCTGCCTGCGGAGTAGAGGGTCACCTTGTGAGCCGCCTGTCCTGCGGTGTTCAGAGTCGGATTCCTGGGCCCCAGTGAATCCCCCTCCCCGCCTCTAGCGTTGAAAAGACCCCCGGACATAAGGGGAAGGGTAAACGAAAACCATAACGTAGAAGCCCTTCTACTGCCCTACCTGCCCCGCCGGGACAACGTCCATCTGCCACCTGGTGACAAAGCCTCGTGGAACCCGGCCGCCATCTTGCCAGGGCCGCGCGCGCGGTGGAGCTGAGGCCTCGGATATATCCTGACTACGGCGAAGTGCATCCAGGAGCTTGTCCCCCAGTTATTTTTATTTTATTTTTATTTTTTTGTTTTTTTTTTGTTTTTGTTTCTCGCTCCTCCGCCCTGGGGTTCCCCTGGGACATCCTGGACATATTAACTTTTCATACACAATAATTTTTTTCAATCCTAGGGATCCCCTAGGGCGCCACTCTCAAATTTTTTCAGTCTCCTTTAAATAAGAGGCGTCCTGCACAGATTGAATTTTTCTTGCCAGGTCTCCTGGGGGGACTTTCTAGACCTTCACTGCCCTGTCTCATTGTGCTTAAGGCTCTGCACGATGGAAGTCTGAACACACTCCAACCGACCTTTCAAACAACACTATTCTCCTACACACCAATCCCTACAACTTTTTACCTACGTGCCACACCCTTTTGAGCACGAAGGACAAGCAAACGGAGGGGAGGGAGAGGAAGGAAGGAGGAAAGGAAAAAAAGAAAAACAATAATTTTTTCAGTCCCCTTTAATTAGGGGGCGTCCTGTCTCATAACAAATTTTTCCATTGCCAGTGGTCTCGGGACCCCCCGGCCAGTTTAATTTTTCACGTCTACATTTTTTCTGAATCTCCTTTGATTGGGGGCGTCCGTACCCCTATCTGTCTCTGTGGTTCAGCTGCGGATTTACCCTACCACTGTTCCTAATTCTAGCCACGATCAGAGTTCAGCCTTAGACGCTCTACCTCTTCTTCAGCATGGAGAAATTTGTGTCTTCCAGCAAAACAAACAAGAAAACCTCGGATAAATCATCATCGAAAGCGACCTCAAAGCTATCTCAACTATTGACTCTGCCATCCTCCCCGTCTACTACTCTTTTTTTTTTTTTTTTATTTCAAAATTTTATTTTGCAATAAACAAAAGGTCACAGACCGACCAGTCAGGTGGCCTCACAGGGCCAAATGAGATACTCACAAAGAAAGCACAGAAAACATAAGGGGGGGGGGGTCCACATAGGAAACTACAGAAAATCGAAAAATTGTGCAGGGGTGTAGAAACTCGTCAGGAGGGTCATCCTGAAAAAACAAAAGAGAGTGATGGAGTTCGCTGATGGGGCACCAGGGAAACAAACAAAACCAAAAAAAAAAGGGGGATAAAAAGGGTAGTGAAGGACTGCCAAACATATCGTGGCATTCCTGGCTCACCCCAGCAACCCAAAGGGAACCGAGGGCCATGGAAGGGGCCGCGTGGCCAGGAGACCTGGGGCCAAAAGGGTGTACAGAGCCTAGGTAGCCACCCTAGCGGCTCTCCCAGGCTACCTCCTAATGTCCCACACACAAAAAAAAAAAAAAAAAAGGGGATGGGGAGTCCCAGTGCTCCAACAGACGAACAATCATGAACCTACAAAGTCTGTAAGCAGGACCACAAAATCGTTCAGGAGTACATAAAAAGGGGGAGGAAACAAAAATGAAAAGGGTAGGAACACAAGAATAGACAGAAATGTCCTCAAAAAAAAAGGGGGTCTCAGAGTATTAGGGGGGTATTCATCAGGATGGGGGGGTACTAAAAAGTCCGCATGAAAAAGATGTCAGCATATAATCAGCTTAAATCCATATGAAAAAAGAAACAAAAAGTCAGCTGTATACGTAGAAGAAACGTTGTCATCGTAGGGGAGCTCAGCATTGCAGTGTAGGCCGGGAACAGGGCAATAAAATCCCGCAAACAATTTAGCCGGTGTCCAGCCACATACTAGGGCCCCATTCGTCTCCCATTGAACAAATCCCGTCTAGGATACCAGGAACACCCATCCGCAACGCCGCTCCGGCGTACGATCCAGCCGCGCCACAGGGCCAAGGCCCACACCTCCTCCCCACAGTGCAGGGCCTATCAGACCCGGACGGCGCCTCCAAATCGGCCCCCAAAGAAAGCTCCACGGTCGCCATCAGCTGTCTTACTGGGTCGCCTGTCGGTGCAGCATGTCTCCCGTGAATAGCATCCAGCCGAGGCGCCGCCTCCAAGCACGGAGAGCTCCCGCCAGGCACTGGACCAGGACCGTCAGGATCAGCCCTCTGCAATGCACCTTCAACTGTGGCAGGAAATCCAGCGGCGGCGCCTCCAGGTAAGTCAGCCCCCGGTTTTGATCCGTTCAGGGCCACCAACTCTCCGTCCCCTCTCAGTGCTGTCATCAGCCGGTTCCAGGTGCCTCTGGAAATCGGGCTCCCCTCATCCCCTGGAAGCTGCTCCAAACAGGTCAGCATGCGCGTGAGCGCGGCCTCCAAGCCTCCGAGGGGGGGGGGGTGAAGCTGCGGTCGCCACTCCACTCGCTCCCTCATCGTCTCTGCCGCATTGGCTTCAGCATCAGCCGGTGGACGGGGGCCCTCCATCCACCCGCAACAGGCAGAGTGGCCACACAAGCGAGGGATGTCCACAGGGAGAGGCACCAGGAATAGAGCGCAAAACGGAGTCAAAAGGTAGGCCCAAAAATGGCCGACGGCAGCTCTCCCACCAGGAGACCACAACTCCCCTGTCTCTGCATACAGCTCCGGAGGGGGGGTCAAACAGACTCCGGAGCACTCCACCCGATGGCCGGCGTATCAGGGACCCCAACAAGGGTAAATATGAGGCAATTCCTGCAAAAAAGCCCTCTTTTGCAGCATAAACGAACGGAGCTCAGCTAAAACACATCTGCTCCCATCCACATCCGGCCACGCCCCCCTCTACTACTCTTTTTGACCCCCAACTGGATCTATCGCAATCAGCGCAACCAGCCTCTCCTTCTTATGGCGACAGTCGACAAGACCCCCGAGTCTGCATGACGGACATCTCAGCGGTGTTGTCCCCCTTGCTAGATGAAAAACTCGGACGACTCTCCTCGACCATTGAATCCGTATTATCGCAGTTGACATCGCAAGCACAAAGGCTTACAGAAGTCGAGGAACAGGTCTCGACCCTTGAGGATGACGTTAATCACTGAAGGCACAGGTGGACGCACAACAATCCGTTATTCAAACACTGACAGAAAAATTGGACGACTTGGAGAATCGGAGCCGTTGCAATAATTTACGTGTGGTTGGCCTCCCGGAGACGGTGAAAGGCCGAGCCTTGCAAGACTGGGCTTCCAACTGGTTACCTACTCAATTGGGCTGGGATGCCCCTGACCTTCCCTTGGCTGTGGAGCGAGTACACAGAATGGGCCCTGATCTAAATCCGCAGGCGGGACGACCTCGCGTTGTCATTATGAGACTCCTCAACTTTGTTGACAAATCTAAACTACTACAAGCCTTTCACAAGGCCAATGCTTTGGATTACAATGGAGCCCCTCTGAGACTGTTTCAGGACTTTCCGGCTTCAGTGTCCCAGAAGCGAAGGGCGTTTTCGCCCTTGTACTCCGAATTGGTGGCAAAGGACATTCGTTTTTCGCTGTTATATCCGGCTCGCCTACGAGTAAATTTTAATGGAGCGACCCATTATTTTGATTCCCCGGCTGAGGCAAGCGCGGCTCTCCTCCCGGGGCAACTCCATGAGAGGTCGACTTCGCCTCTTCCTCCACGTACGCCATCTACGAGAATGCGCACAGGGAAGTCTTGACAAGGTCGTAACTGGACTTCATTCTACCTTCTCTTCTTCAAACTATGACACACTTCTTGTTTGCTATGTTGCATCTAATGCTCTCCTTTTACCTTAGGTTGTGCTTATTGAGGTGGGATGATGGATGGTTCATAGCCACATCCGATCTCTGGGTCCTGTTGATCCTTTTGTTTTTGTTTATGTTACGGTTTGGGTTTATTTCTAAGCCCTCTTTCCAGGTTCTGGTTCCATATAAGAGTAAAAATGTATTGACGCTCAGAATCAGGGTATTTAGTCTATTGCGCGTTCCCCTCACTGGGCTCCAGGGCTTTAGCTGGGACGACCCTGGCCCCCCCTTTAGGAGGGACTATGCCATATTCCCTATGATAGGCACTTTACGGTGCCCCGTCAGCCCGAGACCCCCCCATGACATCTCTTGAGCCACCTACCCTTAAAGCCTCCCTCAGACTCCTCTCTTGGAATGTAGAGGGTTTAAACTCTCCCGTCAAAAGGAAAAAGATACTGGCCCACTTAGACACGTTGAAACCCGATGTGGTCTTCCTACAAGAGACCCACTGGTCTTCCCCTGATAACCATCTCCGATCTCCCTGGATTGGGTATCAAACTTCCGCCCCTTTTTACGAACCAAAAAAGAGGCACCGCTATCCTTTTAAATAAATCCCTGCCGTTTATAGTCCTTGACGAAGCTAATGACACCCACGGTCGCTTCTCCATTGTATTGATGTCAGTTCTAGGGGAGACCTATTTATTAGTGAATGTCTATGCCCCCCACCCTCCCCACTTACAATTTTTTTCCGATCTCTACACAACTCCAATATACTTTTACACATTGTATTATAGGCGGGGATTTTAATGCGGTGTTGGACCCTGTCTTAGACCGCTCTCGTGTAGGTTCTCGCCCAGCACCCTCACGGGCTTCAGCTGGCCCCATGTTCCTAAAAGACCACCTAACTTTGTTCGACACCTGGCGTTATGTCAACCCTGAAGGTAGAGACTACTCATTTTACTCACATCCCCATGATTCCTTTTCCCGTATAGACATGTTCCTACTGTCCTCGACTTGCTACCACTCTATAGTTGACGCAACGATAGGAATGATACACCTTTCCGACCATGCACCTGTCACGGTAGATCTATAGGTAAAAACGCCACTCCCACGCTCCCGAAATTGGCTCTTTCCCACTACTCTCCTTCACTCCAGTGATTTTAAAGCACACCTAGAACTTAGTTGGAACAACTACCTGGACGATAACTTGGAACATGTGGATGATGTTAATTTGTTTTGGGAGGCGGCTAAACCGGTCATGAGGGGTTGCATAATTGAATATATGTCCCGTAAACGTAAAGAGGTCAACAAAAGACTGCTAGAGGCGCACTCCTCCCTAGTTAATTCTTATAGTACTCATGTCGTACACCCTACCCCTATCACATCTGAACAGTATAAGGCGGACAAACAAAGCTATGCTAAATTAGCCGAAGAAAAGGCCCAATATTCCTGGCTGCACCAGAAAAATCGTTTTTTCCACTGGGGCAACAAACCAGGGAAACTCCTGGCCAATCTACTGAAATTGCAACGCCAGTCGGTCCCAGCAATAACTAGGATTAAGACCCCCACGGGTGAAATGTTAACTGACCCCTCAGACATCAATAGGTTTTTCCGCGACTACTTTGAGACATTCTATAAAGCTGAACTCGATGAGTGGCAAGTCCAGGCTAAATTTTTCGTAACAGCAGGGATGCCGGAACTAGATCCTGAGACAAGAGATAAACTGAATGCTCCAATTAGCTCCAGTGACATCACAACAGCAATTTCTCACCTCCGTTCCAATAAATCCCCCGGCCCGGATGGCTTCTCTGCAGATTATAAAATACTCGAGGGCCATCTTGTCCCCCACCTCACGACCTTGTTCAACAATATACTACAGGGAAAAGCCCCGCCACCTTCCTTTAATGCGTCTCGGATGATTATGATTCCTAAACCAGATAAAGATCCTTTACTAATAACGTCTTATCGCCCAATTTCCCTATTAAATACTGATTTGAAACTTTTATCGGCCATAATGGCTAGGCGTCTGCAGGCCCCGCTAACTCAGTTTAACAGGCCGCCACTCCACGCAAAATGTCAGAAAAGCCCTGGCTGCAATCTGGTCGTCAAATAGCCGCACTCAATCATCGGAATTACTCCTTAGCTGTGATGCTGATAGGACCATGATATGCGGTCAAAAGCCTTATCTACGACGATTCCTGAAATATCACTCCTTTGGTGTCCCAATACTTAATTTGTTTAATGCTTTATATGATACTCCTTCCGCTACCATCACGACTAATGGTCTTAATTCCACCCCTTTCATACTGGAATGGGGCACACATCAGGGTTGCCCACTTTCCCCTCTATTATTTAATCTAGCATTAGAACCACTCTTAAGAATTTTCCAAACATGCCCGGATCTTAGCGGAATACACATAGGTTCTCAGGAGGTCCGCATAGTTGCCTTTGCAGACGATTTGCTCCTCTTTCTGTCCCACCCCGACAAGGCGCTCCCAACCCTTCTGACTTATTTGGAAGAATTTCACCTAGCATCGGGGTTTAAGATTAACTATGATAAAACATTAGCGATACTGTTGGGTATGGATTGCGGAAGCTCGATAGGGCAGCACAGTCCTTTTCGCTGGTGTCAAACGGGGACCTTTAAATATTTAGGGGTGCTACTACCGACTAATATCACAAGATTATACGAGGTTAACATTCCTCCGCTCCTGTCTCAACTTAAGAACCAGTTAGCCTCCTGGGCAAAACTTCCGTTGTCTTACTTGGGGAGGTGCAGTCTGATAAAAATGGTCGCATTCCCACGTCTCCTATACCCGATACAAATGCTCCCTCTACTCCTCAAACGTAAGGATATGGCACAAATTCATGCTCTGTTTACCAGATTCATCTAGAGCGGGGGAAAACCACGCATAGCACTACGCAAACTTCAGCTTCCCTATACTATGGGAGGATTGAATTTACCAGACATGTATTCTTATCATATTGCAGCCCTGTACCGAATAGTGGCGGACTGGATCGCGGACTCATCTAGGTACACGGATTGTGCCTTGTATCGAGCCATGTCTTTCCCACTATCCCCATTGGCTTTCCTTCACACTCCTCTGTCTAGGATCCTTCCAACCCAGAGATCTAATCCCTTGCTTTTTATAGGACGGGAGGCGTGGTATCGAGTTCGTAAACTGCGGGGCTTGTCCTGGACATCCTCGATTTTCCAACCATTACTACGTAACCCTGCTTTCCAGTCTGGCTCAGCGGCCTCTGCATTTCGGGTCTTGGCGACTAAAGGTCTAACTCAAATAGGTCATCTGTTGTCGGGATCAGCTCACTCCCTTATCTCCTATAGAGACTTGTGTGTACTAGCGGCCCCTGCCCCCCTTCACTCGGTATATTCTATGCAGCTATCGGCATTTGTATCAACACAGTTAAATACCTGAAGCCCACAGGACTTTTCCAATCCCCTTGATACTCAGGCGTCTCTGGGTCCGTCCACAGCATCATTTTGCGCTCTGCTTCGGCCTCAATTTGATTGGTCGGTAGCGACCACGGGCTTAGCAGCCTGGTGTGTTCAGCTTCCCAAACAATCACCCTTTACCTTAATCTCGGCCACTAATACTTTACGTAAGCAGATCCCCTCGGCTCAATATGACGAAATGTTTTTGAAATTATTACATGGCGCCTATATAGCCCCGGATAGATTGGCCCGTCTAACACCCCTCAGCTCTGGCCAATGCCTCAAATGCATGCATGCTAACACGGATCTCTTTCACTGCTTATGGTCCTGCCCGTTAGTGTCAAACTTTTGGAACTCCATACGGAGATTCGGTGTTCGGATCCTAAATGTAGAAGTACCTACCACCCCAGACTGGGCGTTGTTTAACCTCCTCTCCGACAGCGAACGACGTGGACTGGACAGGTTTCAGAGGGCCCTATTGGGAGTGCTATTCGCAGTAGCTAAAAAGGCCATTTTGGGGAACTGGATTGCCACCTCTCCCCCCACATTTTCTATGTTCTATTCCCGCTTTTATGCTATTTTTCAACATGATTGGGTGGAGACCGCTCTGCATAAGGAAGATAAAGTACAACAGTTTTTCGAAAAATGGGAGCATTTTATGTCATGTCTGCCGGAAAATGTCGTTGCAAAACTAAAACGAGATTTTGAATATACTACCTGGTACCTATCGTCCCCTCCCTTAAGACCTAACACTCAACACCCCTAGAACTTTCAGAATTTTTTGATGTGCTACCATCGGCTTAATGTGTAGATATATTGAGGCTTCACTTGTCGACTAAGTGGGAATGTGAATATACATATTGTACTGTGACCTGAGTTTGTCAATTCAAAAATAAAGTTTATAAAAAAAAAAGAAACAAAATGGATGAAACATCAAAATGGTGGATTAACTATATTCGTATATTCCTAAAATTAAATCCCAGGAGGTGCTATCTCAGAAGAGAACGTGTCAGTTTGAGCATCAGTCTGAGTGTCAATCTCAGAATTGTCCCCTTCAGAATAGTCCACGGAGGAACTATCCTTGCTAACAGCGCCTTTAGCGCGTTTCCATGTCCGCTTGTTAGCCCGTAGAGAGAGGCCTCTTTTCCTCGCCACAGAGCATGGGGGATTTTTAATATTTTTCCATTTAGAGGAACATTTTTTGGCACTGATTTTTGGGAGATGCCCTTCTCCCTCTTTAGAGGTACCCGGGACAACGTTATCAATATTCGATTCAAAAGATTAAATAATTTGCTGACACTACAGAAGCAGAAACAGGTGTCCTAGTGGCATGAGCGTTTAAACCCTTCATCATAGTGGACTCAAGATTGTATGAAAAATTAGTAAGAGCTGCCAAAAAAAGCTTCCGCTGGGTTAGTGGGGGCTGACATGGAGCTGGCTCCCTCCCTGGCTGGGGTAGTGAGAAGAAGGTTTGGGTTTGGGCCATTCTATGCACTTATCAGGAGCGGGTTCTCAAATAATTCAGCGACCGGGAACCTCCGCGCACTGTCTGGAGCCTCTGCGGTAACCTGAGGTAAATCAGCTTCCCGCTCATGCACAAGGCAGGCGCTCACTAGCGCCCCCTCACGCTATGCAGTGGGCGAAGCCGCAACTACAAGCAGAGCAGTCTGAGGAGAAATCCCCGAGTCGCGGAGAAAAACTCCATGACAGGGATATCCTCAGCTCTCTGATTAATTACCAACGAGTTGGGAAAGACCCTAAAAATAGAACAAAGTAAATAAAGTAAATTAACCCATTAGGGAAGTAGGAAAGGTAGAAACCTGACTATTATAAACAGAACAAAATGTAAACTGATAACCAATTACATATACCTAATACACGAGGTATAGTAAAGTAACAACTAATTATGTGTGTCTGAAACACCTAATAAATAATTTCTTAAAGGTTTTTGTGCTGCTGCTGCTAATACTTATCTCTTCATCGGCGAGCAGCAAAGAAAAGAGGCTTTGGAGAAGGTTACCTCAGGATATATACGGGCGGCTGCTTGCTGATTGGCTGGCGCGTCACAAGAGTTAATGCTATTGGACTGTTTATTGTCTGTTAAGAATGAAACTTTTTATGTCAAAATACTTTTATTTGTTTGTATTTTGTCATTTGTTCTTTGCTGCTAAGAAAAGAATAGCATAATATGAAGCCTCCGTGTCTTGTGGGATAATTGTGTATTCCACTACGCTGACCCATTTCCAGGTATAGATTTCATGTTTCTTGGTCATGACTTTGCCGTTCTCTGGTTTTGTTTTAGGTTCCGCTATTATCAGAATGTCTGCACCTCCAGTTACTCGTTTGTCTGGTGGAACTGGACTAGATGGGAGAAAGAGATCGATTGGATGGCTCTCAATGGAATCAATCTGCCCCTCGCATTCACCGGCCAAGAAACTATTTGGCAACGGGTAAACCAAGAAAGATTTCCTTAGATTACAGAATCAGAAACAACATGGGTTTACCTCAGGGAGATCATGCCAAACTAATCTTATTGGTTTTTTAGATTGGGTAACAAAAATAATAGACACAGGTGGTGCAGTAGACCTTGCTTATTTAGATTTCAGTAAGGCTTTTGATACTGTTCCGCATAGAAGCTTATCAATAAATTGCAATCTTTGAGTTTGGATTCCAATATTGTTGACTGGATTAGGCAGTGGCTGAGTGACAGGCAACAGAGGGTTGTGGTAAATGGAGTTTATTCGGTGCAAGGTCTTGTTACCAGTGGGGTACCTCAGGGGTCAGTACTTGGACCCTTTCTATTTAATATTTTTATTAGTGATATTGCAGAAGGTATTAATGGAAAAGTATGTCTTTTTGCTGATGACACAAAGATTTGCAACAGGGTTGACGTTCCTGGAGGGATCAGCCAAATGACAAATGATTTAGGTAAACTAAAAAAATGGTGGGAGCTGTGGCAATTGAGTTTTAATGTGGATAAGTGCAAGATAATGCACCTGGGACGTAAAAACCCATATGATATGATAGAAACATTTAAATATGTAAAGGGAATCCACAAGGTAGAGGAAGGGAGTATATTTAAAAGGAAACAAAGTAGCAAAACAAGAGGACATAGTCTTAGATTAGAGGGGCAAAGGTTTAAAAGTAACATCAGAAAGCATTATTTTACTGAGAGGGTGGTGGATACATGGAACAGTCTTCCAGTTGAAGTGGTAGAGGCCAAAACAGTAATTGAATTTAAGCAGGCATGGGATAGGCATAAGGCTATCCTAAACAAAAGCTAAATCCAGGTAAAGTATCCATGTAATTGGGCGACTAGATGGGCCGAAAGGTTCTTATCTGCCGACATTTTCTATGTTTCTATGTTTAAATTGACCAGGCTCTCAGAATTTCCATTCCTTTGGTATTTTTAGTCACTTTCCTATAAACTGGACACATCTTGGCTACATAAATCTATACGCACATACACTGGCTTTTAGGAGACAAATTCAGGCTTTCTTTTCACACCAGATCTCAATCTCTGTTATAAAAAAGTGACGTTGGGAGTAAATATAATTTGGTTTTTTTTGTGTTTTTTTTAGTAGTTTGACTAGAATAATTAATTGTAGCACAAATGATCCAGATAAATGAATATGCCGGAAAGTCCTGTCGAGATTTTGGGAATAACCCATACGCACGGCAGTCACGTTATAGGAGAGTATTAACGGCCCTAAAAAATAAAATTACAATAGTAAATAGTAAAAAAAAATCATAAAAAGGTACAACCAAACAAAAAAGGCCTTGAAAGGGATGCGAGTGACTGTGCAGCTGAAACGAGTGTGTTTCTACAACAAATCCCCTTCATTTGAAGGATATCTTCTGGCGAATAACCAATGTGGTAAACTAAAAAAATGGTTGGAGTTGTGGCAATTGAGTTTTAATGTGGATAAGTGCAAGATAATGCACCTGGGACGTAAAAACCCAAGGGCTGAATATAGAATATTTAATACAGTCCTAACCTCAACATCTGAGGGCTGGGATTTAGGGGTCATTATTTCAATGTAATAGAGCAGCAGGAAATGCTGGCAGAATGCTTGGTTGTGTAGGGAGAGGGCTTAGCAGTAGGAAAAGGGAAGTGCTCATGCCACTGTACAGAGCACTGGTGAGACCTCACTTGGAGTACTGTGTGCAGTACTGGAGACCGTATCTCCAGAAGGATATAGACATCTTAGAGAGAGTTCAGAGAAGGGCTACTAAAATGGTGTACGGCTTGAAGGAGAAAAGTTACCAGGAAAGGCTTAATGATCTTAACATGTACAGCTTGGAAAAAAGACGAGACAGAGGAGATATGATAGAAACATTTAAATACGTAAAGGGAATCCACAAGGTAGAGGAAGGGAGTATATTTAAAAGGAAACAAAGTAGCAAAACAAGAGGACATAGTCTTAGATTAGAGGGGCAAAGGTTTAAAAGTAACATCAGGAAGCATTATTTTACTGAGAGGGTGGTGGATACATGGAACAGTCTTCCAGTAGAAGTGGTAGAGGCCAAAACAGTAATTGAATTTAAGCAGGCATGGGATAGGCATAAGGCTATCCTAAACAAAAGATAAATCCAGGTAAAGTATCCATGTAATTGGGCAGACTAGATGGGCCGAAAGGTTCTTATCTGACCACATCTTTCTATCTTTCTATGTTTCTATGTGGTGAATAAATAACTGTACGCTATTTACCCAAAAACAAGTGCACCACCATACACACATGTTCAAATACAAGAAAAGAAAGTTCTAGCGTCCCCGAATGACGTCAGCAAATACTCATTACCTATATATTCGTAGAGAAACTCTGGTATATTGCCAATCAATTGTGTTCACACCATATTTAACATATCATAGCATCTTCCTCAAACACATTCTTCAGAGCTTATTGCTCTATTCTCCGAACATGTTGGTTATTAGGGCGCATCCATAAGCCACAAGTCTCCCGACAACCCCAGAATGAAGACAGAAACATACAGTTCAGTACATACTGCGTGTGTGTGTGTGTGTGTATATATATATATACACACACAATACTGTGCAAAAGTTTTAGGCAGGTGTACAAAAATACTGTAAACAAAGAATGCTTTCACAAATGGAAGTGTTACACATTTATCTTTATAAATGAACAGAATGCAGTGAATGAAGAAATGAGAAATGTAAATCAAATCAATATTTGGTGTGACCATCCTTTGCCTTCAAAACAGCAGCAATTCTTCTAGGTCCACTTGCAGGCAGTTTTTGAAGGAATTCGGCTGGTAGCGCAGATCTTCTGTGGATGTCGGCTTTCTCACATCCTTCTGTCTCTTCATGTAATCCCAAACACACTCGATGTTGAGATCAGGGCTCTGTGGGGGCCATCACTTCCCATACTTCTTGTTCTTCTTTACGCTGAAGATAGTTCTTAATGACTTGTTCCCACTTCGGAGGTATGGCTTTTTGGCTGCAAATCTTCCATGAAGACTACTTCTGGCCAGACTTCTCCGGACAGTAGATGGGTGTACCTGGGTCCCACTGGTTTCTGCCAGTTCTGAGCTGATGGCACTGCTGGACATCTTCCGATTTCGAATGGCAATAAGCTTGATGTGTCTTTCATCTGCTGCACTAAGTTTCCTTGGCGACCACTGCGTCTACGATCCTTAACGATTCCCGTTTCTTTGTGCTTCTTCAAAAGAGCTTGAACAGCACATCTTGAAACCCCAGTCTGCTTTGAAATGTTTGTCTGGGAGAGACCTTGTTCGATGCAGTATAACTACCTTGTGTCTTGTTGCTGTGCTCAATCTTGCCATGACATGAAACTGTCTTTCACAACCTCATCTTGGTAGCAGAGTTTGGCTGTTCCTCACCCAGTTTTAAGCCTCCTACACAGCTGTTTCTGTTTCAGTTCATGACTGGGCTTCAACCTACGTGTGACATTGATGATCATAAGCACCTGTTTGGTATAATTGGTTGATCATACACCTGACTATAATCTTACAAAATCCCTTACTTTGTAAAAGTGGACCTATGAGAATTGATGCTGGTTTGACGGCAAATGGTAGTAACACCAAATATTGATTTGATTTAGATTTTTCTTTTGTTCGCTCACTTTGCATGTTGAAAATTGAAAAATATAATCAATCATTTATATTTCTGAAAGCATTCTTTGTTTACAGCATTTTTTCACACCTGCCTAAAACTTTTGTACAGTACTATATATATATACAGTTGTGTTCAAAATTATTCAACCCCCCAATGCTGTAAAGGGTTTTAGGGAATTTAGTGACATTTGTAATTGTATTCAGAATGAAATCCTACAAGGACTTTTTAAAGAACCATATGCAACTAAAATGACATCAATTGGTTTTGTAATACAGTAGTAAATGTTTCTTTTGTGAATTCTTCATTGACACAATTATTCAACCCCTTAAAGACTACCTCTCTGAAGAACAGAGGTTCATTCAAGTGTTTTCAATCAGGTATTGAAAACACCTGTGGATGTCACGGAGCAGCAATAAAGCATAATAAGCACCAATTAGGCAGCTTTAAAATGACTGTGATACTCAGCTCCTTCTAGACATTTACTGGTGTGGTTACAAACATGGTGAAGTCAAGAGAATGGTCCAGGAAGACAAGAGAAGAGGTGATTACTCTTCACAGGAAGGGCAATGGCTATAAGAAGATTGCAAAGATGTTAAACATACCAAGAGAAGACCATAGGAAGCATCATTCGCAAATTCAAGGCAAAGGGCACTGTTGAAACGCTACCTGGTCGTGGCAGAAAGAAGATGCTGACTTCGACTGCTGTGCGCTACCTGAAGCGTAGAGTGGAGAAAAGTCCCCGTGTGACTGCTGAGGAACTGAGAAAAGATTTGTCAGATGTGGGTACTGAAGTTTCAGCTCAGACAATACGGCGCACACTGCGTAATGAAGGCCTCCATGCCAGAACTCCCAGGCGCACCCCCTTGCTGTCTCCAAAGAATAAGAAGAGTCGACTGCAGTATGCCAAAAGTCATGTGGACAAACCACAGAAGTTTTGGGATAGTGTTCTGTGGACTGATGAAACAAAATTAGAACTGTTTGGGCCCATGGATCAACGCTATGTTTGGAGGAGGAAGAACAAGGCCTATGAAGAAAAAAACACCTTGCCTACTGTGAAGCATGGCGGGGGGTCAATCATGCTTGGGGCTGTTTTGCTTCTGCAGGTACAGGGAAGCTTCAGCGTGTGCAAGGTACCATGAATTCTCTTCAGTACCAGGAGATATTGGATGACAATGTGATGCAGTCCGTCACAAACCTGAGGCTTGGGAGACGTTGGACCTTTCAACAGGACAATGATCCCAAGCATACCTCCAAGTCCACTAGAGCATGGTTGCAGATTAAAGGCAGGAACATTTTGGAGTGGCCATCGCAGTCACCTGACTTAAATCCGATTGAGAACCTCTGGTGGGACTTAAAGAAAGCAGTTGCAGTGCGCAAGCCTAAGCATGTGACTGAACTGGAGGCTTTTGCCCATGACGAATGGGCGAAGATACCTGTAGATGGCTGCAAGACACTTGTGTCAAGCTATGCTTCACGTTTAAAAGCTGTTATAACTGTAAAAGGATGTTGTACTAAGTACTAAGATTTAATGTCACTTGGGGGTTGAATAAAACTGATAATGATGTGAGCACAGAAAAGACATTTGTGCTTATTTCATTATAAATGTTATGTTATATTTGTCTGACCTACACGTGCCTCTTTGATTTAATTGTAAGCAAGATGACTGAATGATCAAAATCAATGTCAAACTGGCCAAAACACTAAATTTCAGTGGGGGTTGAATCATTTTGAACACAACTGTATAGTGCTTACAAGGGTTGTGGTGGAGGACAAAAAGTGAGATAAAAAGCCTCCACACTATAACTAGGATGCATAAAAGTGAGACAGATGTCATTTGCATATCCTACCCAGAATTCCTTGCTGTATATGGGGAATGTGGCACAGGAGCTCTGGGATGCAGTTCTTTGAATTTGCTGTGAAGTGCAGGTGGCTTCTGCAATAATAAACATAAACATATATATATATTATAGCAAACTCCATTCCCAGAGCCCTATACCAGCTCAGGATTTCCGTGCCTTCAGGTTGTATTTGTAGGCCCAATCTTCATAAAGCCCACTTTCTTATGTCTCCAATCACCAAATCAAAATAAAAGCCAAACATGAATTTATTAAGAAAAAGAAAATCAAGCACATTACATAGTTACATAGTTACATAGTTATATAGGCTGAAAAAAGACATGCGTCCATCGGGTTCAGCCTCTCCCACATAACCTACTGCTGTTGATCCAAAAGAAGGCAAAAAACCCAGTCTGAAATGCTCGCCAATATGCAACATACTGGGAAAAAATTCCTTCTTGACCCCAGAATGGCGTCAGATTTCTCCTTGGATCAAGAAGCTTTTACCCACATATTAAATATTATAACCCTTAATATTCTGTGTCTGCAGGAAGTCATCCAGTCGTTTTTTAAAGTCTGTACAGACTCTGACCCAACCACCTCAACAGGCAGAGAATTCCACAGCTTTATTGTTCTCACCGTAAAATAACCCTTCCTATGCTTTAAGCTAAATTTTCTTTCTTCCAGTCTAAATGGATGACCCCTTGTCCTATGTATAGTCCTGTTAATGAATAGGTTATCAGACAATGGTTGATAATGGCCCCGTATATATTTATATAAGGTTATCAGATCCCCTCTAAGGCGCCTTTTCTCTAAAACAGGTTTAAGCTTGTTAGTCTTTCCTCATAACTTAACCCTTCCATCCCCCTTATTAATTTAGTTGCCCGTCTCTGCACTTTTTCTAGCGATATAATATCTTTTTTTAAGACAGGTGCCCAAAATTGCACGGCATATTCAAGGTGCGGCCTGACCATTGATTTATACAGAGGCAAAATTATGTTTTCATCCCGTGAGTGAACTCCCCTTTTAATGCATGCCAGTACTTTGCTGGCCTTGGCGGCTGCTGTTTGACATTGCACATTGTTACTTAGTTTGAAGTCTATGATTATTCCCAAATCCTTCTCCTGCTTGGATTTCCCTAACTCCGTACCATTTAGGGATAAATTGCTTGTGTGTTCTTCACTCCAAAGTGCATAACTTTGCATTTATCTAGATTAAATTTCATCTGCCATTTAAGTGCCCAGTCCCCCAATCTATCTAAATCCCTCTGCAGCGAAGTAACATCCTGCTCACATTGTATTTCTTTTCCTAGCTTTGTGTCATCTGCAAACACTGATACATGACTTTCAATGCCTATCTCAAGGTCATTTATAAATAAATTGAATAGTATTGGTCCTATAACAGACCCCTGAGGGACACCACTTACCACTGGTGTCCATCTTGAAAATGTACCATTAATGACCACTCTCTGTACCCTATCTTTTAGCCAGTTTTCTATCCAAGAACAAGTATTTTCATCTAGACCATTTTTTCTTAATTTAAATAGTAACCTTTTGTGTGGAACTGTGTCGAAAGCTTTGGCAAAATCTAAGTAAATCACATCCACTGCGACCCCCTGATCTATACTTCTACTTACTTCCTCATAGAACGTAATTAGGTTAGTCTGACATGATCTGTGTTTCATGAAACCATGCTGATTTTTGCCAAATACATTATACCTCCCAATAAATTCCTGAATATTATCCCTTAGTAACCCCTCAAATACTTTCCCAGCCACAGATGTTAAGCTCACAGGTCTATAATTCCCAGGCACAAATTTTAAACCTTTCTTAAATATAGGGACAACGTCAGCTTTTCTCCAATCCTCTGGTACTATTCCTGAAAGAAAAGAATCTTGAAAGATTAAGAACAGAGGTTTACATATTTCAACACATAGCTCTCTCAGTACTCGCGGGTGAATTCCATCTGGCCCTGGGGCTTTATTAACATTCACATTGTTTAATTTCTGTAAAAACCTTGTCCTGAGTCAACCAGTCACTTTGTATTAGTAAGTTTTTATTAATGAATTTCATGTCTCCTGTTATAGGTTTCTCTTTGATAAAATACTGAAGAAAAATAATCATTTAAAATTTCTGCCTTATCCTGATCTTCAGTTAACAATAGCCCTGACTCAGATTTTAGTGAACCTACATTTTCACTCTTGTTTTTTTTTTATTAAAACCATTAAAACCATAAATATACAAAAAAAGTTGCCAAACGCCTGTCAGGGTTAGCTTGGGGTTAGGTGTAGAGGTGGTGTTGGGGTTAGGTGTAGAGGTGGTGTCGGGGTTAGCTTTGGGATTAGGTGTAGAGGTGGTGTCAGGGTTAGCTTTGGGATTAGGTGTAGAGGTGGTGCCAGGGTTAGCTTTGGGGTTAGATGTAGAGGTGGTGTCAGGGTTAGCTTTGGGGTTAGGTGTAGAGGTGGTGTCAGGGTTAGCTTTAGGGTTAGGTGTAGAGGTGGTGTCAGGGTTAGCTTTGGGGTTAGGTGTAGAGGTAGTGTCAGGGTTAGGTTTGGGGTTAGTTATAGAGGTGGTGTTAGGTTTGGGGTTAGTTATAGAGGTGGTGTCAGGGTTAGCTTTGGGGTTAGGTGTAGAGGTGGTATCAGGGTTAGGTGTAGAGGTGGTGTCAGGGTTAGCTTGGGGTTAGGTGTAGAGGTGGTGTCAGGGTTAGCTTTGGGGTTAGGTGTAGAGGTGGTGTCAGGGTTAGGTGTAGAGGTGGTGTCAGGGTTAGCTTTGGGGTTAGGTGTAGAGGTGGTGTCAGGGTTAGGTGTAGAGGTGGTGTCAGGGTTAGGTGTAGAGGTGGTGTCAGGGTTAGGTGTAGAGGTGGTGTCAGGGTTAGCTTTGGGTTAGGTGTACAGGTGGTGTCAGGGTTAGCTTTGGGGTAGGTGTACAGGTGGTGTCAGGGTTAGCTTTGGGGTTAGGTGTAGAGGTGGTGTCAGGGTTAGCTTTGGGGTTAGGTGTACAGGTGGTGTCAGGGTTAGCTTTGGGTTAGGTGTACAGGTGGTGTCAGGGTTAGCTTTGGGGTTAGGTGTAGAGGTGGTGTCAGGGTTAGCTTTGGGGTTAGGTGTAGAGGTGGTGTCAGGGTTAGCTTTGGGGTTAGGTGTACAGGTGGTGTCAGGGTTAGCTTTGGGGTTAGGTGTAGAGGTGGTGTCAGGGTTAGGTGTAGAGCTGGTGTCAGGGTTAGCTTTGGGGTTAGGTGTAGAGGTGGTGTCAGGGTTAGGTGTAGAGGTGGTGTCAGGGTTAGGTGTAGAGGTGGTGTCAGGGTTAGGTGTAGAGGTGGTGTCAGGGTTAGCTTTGGGGTTAGGTGTACAGGTGGTGTCAGGGTTAGCTTTGGGGTTAGGTGTACAGGTGGTGTCAGGGTTAGCTTGGGGTTAGGTGTAGAGGTGGTGTCAGGGTTAGCTTTGGGGTTAGGTGTAGAGGTGGTGTCAGGGTTAGCTTTGGGGTTAGGTGTACAGGTGGTGTCAGGGTTAGCTTGGGGTTAGGTGTACAGGTGGTGTCAGGGTTAGCTTTGGGGTTAGGTGTAGAGGTGGTGTCAGGGTTAGCTTTGGGGTTAGGTGTAGAGGTGGTGTCAGGGTTAGCTTTGGGGTTAGGTGTACAGGTGGTGTCAGGGTTAGCTTTGGGTTAGGTGTAGAGGTGGTGTCAGGGTTAGGTGTAGAGCTGGTGTCAGGGTTAGCTTTGGGGTTAGGTGTAGAGGTGGTGTCAGGGTTAGCTTTGGGGTTAGGTGTACAGGTGGTGTCAGGGTTAGCTTTGGGTTAGGTGTAGAGGTGGTGTCAGGGTTAGGTGTAGAGCTGGTGTCAGGGTTAGCTTTGGGGTTAGGTGTAGAGGTGGTTTCAGGGTTAGGTGTAGAGGTGGTGTCAGGGTTAGGTGTAGTGGTGTCAGGGTTAGCTTTGGGGTTAGGTGTAGAGGTGGTGTCAGGGTTAGCTTTGGGTTTAGGTGTAGAGGTAGTGTCAGGGTTAGGTTTGGGGTTAGGTGTAGAGGTGGTGTCAGGGTTAGGTTTGGGGTTAGTTATAGAGGTGGTGTCAAGGTTAGCTTTGGGGTTAGGTGTAGAGGTGGTATCAGGGTTAGCTTTGGGGTTAGGTGTAGAGGTGGTGTCAGGGTTAGGTGTAGAGGTGGTGTCAGGGTTAGGTGTAGAGGTGGTGTCAGGGTTAGCTTTGGGGTTAGGTGTAGAGGTGGTATCAGGGTTAGCTTTGGGGTTAGGTGTACAGGTGGTGTCAGGGTTAGCTTTGGTTAGGTGTAGAGGTGGTGTCAGGGTTAGCTTTGGGGTTAGGTGTACAGGTGGTGTCAGGGTTAGCTTTGGAGTTAGGTGTAGAGGTGGTGTCAGGGTTAGGTGTAGAGCTGGTGTCAGGGTTAGCTTTGGGGTTAGGTGTAGAGGTGGTGTCAGGGTTAGGTGTAGAGCTGGTGTCAGGGTTAGCTTTGGGGTTAGGTGTAGAGGTGGTTTCAGGGTTAGGTGTAGAGGTGGTTTCAGGGTTAGGTGTAGAGGTGGTGTCAGGGTTAGCTTTGGGGTTAGGTGTAGAGGTGGTGTCAGGCTTAGGTGTAGAGGTGGTGTCAGGGTTAGCTTTGGGTTTAGGTGTAGAGGTAGTGTCAGGGTTAGGTTTGGGGTTAGTTATAGAGGTGGTGTCAGGGTTAGATGTAGAGGTGGTGTCAGGGTTAGCTTTGGGGTTAGGTGTAGAGGTGGTATCAGGGTTAGGTGTAGAGGTGGTGTCAGGGTTAGCTTTGGGGTTAGGTGTAGAGGTGGTTTCAGGGTTAGGTGTAGAGGTGGTGTCAGGGTTAGCTTTGGGGTTAGGTGTAGAGGTGGTGTCAGGGTTAGGTGTAGAGGTGGTGTCAGGGTTAGGTGTAGAGGTGGTGTCAGGGTTAGGTGTAGAGCTGGTGTCAGGGTTAGCTTTGGGGTTAGGTGTAGAGTCGGTGTCAGGGTTAGGTGTAGAGGTGGTGTCAGGGTTAGCTTCGGGGTTAGGTGTAGAGTCGGTGTCAGGGTTAGCTTCGGGGTTAGGTGTAGAGGTGGTGTCAGGGTTAGCTTCGGGGTTAGGTGTAGAGTCGGTGTCAGGGTTAGGTGTAGAGTTGCTGAGAGATCTGCTAAAGTAAAGAGTTACTCTGGTCTTTGATTTTTCGATATAGAAAGTGCAGGTTATTTTATCCACACATGCAATGAAGTAAATGTAATCACAATGCAGCCGAGACGAAAAATAAATGTGACTCAGAAAATACATGGCACATCCGGGAGCAATGTCCCGTCTCTATGCAACACCTCACAGGTTTCATGCTCCTGTGCACGTATTTACAGTGCAAGCAGAATCTTTTATACAATGGAAACGTGCCTTAACCCTTTCCCATCAATCCCACAAGTGATGGGCAGCCCTATTCCTGCGCTATACACCCAACAGCATTAATTAAAAACTATTACCTAATTCAGACTAATTTCAAACTAAAGATGAAAACATAGAAAGCAAAACATAATTAACCTGTTCACTGCGGAGGGCGAGACTCCTAACATTAACATTTCCTCCTTGGTGCTGATAATATGAGGGTCTCCTCATCACAGCCTCTCCATAGCACTTTTCTTTGCAGACAGTCTGGGGATTTGGCATCAGGAAAACCCTATTAGCTGCAGAATGTATCAATGCAGGCAGGGATAGTTTGGACCCCTGTATCTCCACGAGGTCAAGTGAGGTGTCACTGGACAGGTGGGGTCTGGTCTTTCCAGTGACATCAAACATGTAATTTGTAAGAATTAGAAAAATGTAGTGATGCACCGAAATGAAAATTTGGTTCCATTACGCTCAGGTGTTCAATTACCTGGATCACATCCCACAACGCCACCAACTGACACGACGACTGACTTCCTTTGAACGTACTTTTACTCAACCTCTTACCAATGGCATCTCTATGATTTACTTCAGACAGCTGCGGCAGACGCTCCGCCACCCTTTATGGAGAAGTGGGGAGATTATGCTTGACCATACTCTGTCGGACGAACAATGGTCCAAAATTTGCAAACTGACACATCACTGTTCGGTTGCTAGTTAAACCCAAGAGACCACATATAAGGTTTTGTCCCTGTGGTACCGCAAGCCTTCGCTGATCAACAAATTTTGTCCGACTATCTCAGAAGTGTTGGAGATGTGACCTTGAACGTGGCTCCATTATTATTCTTTATTTATAAAGCGCCAGCATATTCCGCAGCGCTGTACAATAAGCACAGTACAGACAGGGTTCAGGGTTACAATACATTGAACAACATTTGACAAACAGTACAGGAGGAGATGAGGGCCCTATTCCCGTAGGAACTCACAATCTAGGAGGGTTGGGGTTGGAAACAGGAGGAGAGGACTGTAAGGTGAGAGTGATTGATGGTTGCGTCAGTGAGTTGGGGGGTCGGCTTCCCTAAATAGGAACGTTTTAAGGGAGCGTTTGAAGGAAGAGAAGTTAGGGGAAAGTCTGACAGTACGAGGGAGAGCGTTCCAGAGAGTGGGGGCTGCACGTGAGAAATCCTGCAGTCTATCATGGGAAGAGGTGATGCGGGGAGAAGCTAGGCGCAGGTCACTGTTTGACCTTAGGGAGCGGGCTGGGGTGTATTTGGTGATTAGTGAGGACAGGTAGTGGGGCGCTGAGTTAGTGAGGGTTTTGTAGGTAAGGATAAGGATTTTGAACTTATCAAACATGTTACACATCTTGTGGGATTGTCCACCGATATGGGCGTATTGAGTCACCATCTATATAGGGTTACTCAACCCCAGTCCTCGGGACCCACTACAGGCCAGATTTTGCAGATCACATTGGGGAAATGCAGACTGAATACTGCAATCACTGAGCAACTAATTATATCCCCTGTGCTGTGCTTCAGATAGCCTCAGGGCCAGCGCTGCCGCTAGGCGGGCGCCTAGAGCGCAGTGCCCACCTAGGGCGCAGCCGGCCCGAGCAATTATAAAAAAAAAATTGGCCCTGGGGCGGCCGCGTGCTGCAGCCAGCCCCAATACGTGCCGGCGTCGCCGCCGGCGTCAAGGAGACGGAGGCGTGGACTTGGTGCTTCCAGCATCCTGGACCAAGTCCACGCCTCTGTCTCCTTGACGCCAGCGGCGACGCCAGCACGCATTGGGACTGGCTACAAGGAAGACGGAGACCGCGCTGGAGGCAAATATCCATGTGTGAGCCTGGGGGCAAGTATCCATGTGTGAGCCTTGGGGGCAGATATCAATGTGTGAGCCTGGGGGCAAATATCCATGTGTGAGCTGGGGGCAAATATCAATGTGTGAGCCTGGGGCAAGTATCCATGTGTGAGCTGGGGGCAAGTATCCATGTGTGCGCCTGGGGGCAGATATCCATGTGTGAGCTGGGGCAAGTATCCATGTGTGAGCCTGGGGGCAGATATCATTGTGTGAGCCTGGGGGCAAATATCCATGTGTGAGCTGGGGCAAGTATCCATGTGTGAGCCTGGGGGCAGATATCAATGTGTGAGCTGTCAGGTATATTACACAAAGGAATTTTAAAATGGATACCTGTAGCCATTTTGTTTTTAAAGACAGTTTCTTTTTTAAAAATTTTTTTCTAGGTTTAGAAATGAACGAGATTTTTTTTTTACAGAGTTCATTCCTGGGTGAAGTCTTTTATATTTTTTTTTAAGAAGTGCCAGACATGAAGGAACCTAGAATGTTTGTGTGTGATAAGGCTAGAGTTAAGTGCTAAGACATAGTTACATAGTTACATAGTTATATAGGCTGAAAAAAGACATGCGTCCATCGGGTTCAGCCTCTCCCACATAACCTACTGCTGTTGATCCAAAAGAAGGCAAAAAACCCAGTCTGAAATGCTTGCCAATATGCAACATACTGGGAAAAAACTCCTTCTTGACCCCAGAATGGCGTCAGATTTCTCCTTGGATCAAGAAGCTTTTACCCACATATTAAATATTATAACCCTTAATATTCTGTGTCTGCAGGAAATCATCTAGTCGTTTTTTAAAAGTCTGTACAGACTCTGACCCAACCACCTCAACAGGCAGAGAATTCCACAGCTTTATTGTTCTCACCGTAAAATAACCCTTCCTATGCTTTAAGCTAAATTTTCTTTCTTCCAGTCTAAATGGATGACCCCTTGTCCTGTGTATAGACCTGTTAATGAATAGGTTATCAGACAATGGTTGAAAATGGCCCCGTATATATTTATATAAGGTTATCAGACCCCTCTAAGGCGCCGTTTCTCTAAACTAAACAGGTTTAAGCTTGTTAGTCTTTCCTCATAACTTAACCCTTCCATTCCCCTTATTAATTTAGTTGCCCGTCTCTGCACTTTTTCTAACGCTATAATATCTTTTTTTAAGACAGGTGCCCAAAATTGCACGGCATATTCAAGGTGCGGCCTGACCATTGATTTATACAGAGGCAAAATTATGTTTTCATCCCGTGAGTGAACTCCCCTTTTAATGCATGCCAACGCTTTGCTTGCCTTGGCGGCTGCTGTTTGACATTGCACTTTGTTACTTAGTTTGAAGTCTATGATTATTCCCAAATCCTTCTCCTGCTTGGATTTCCCTAACTCCGTACCATTTAGGGTATAAATTACTTGTGTGTTCTTCACTCCAAAGTGCATAACTTTGCATTTATCTACATTAAATTTCATCTGCATTTAAGTGCCCAGTCCCCCAATTTATCTAAATCCCTCTGCAGCGAAGTAACATCCTGCTCACATTGTATTACTTTTCCTAGTTTTGTGTCATCTGCAAACACTGATACATGACTTTCAATGCCTATCTCAAGGTCATTTATAAATAAATTGAATAGTATTGGTCCTATAACAGACCCCTGAGGGACACCGCTTACCACTGGTGTCCATCTTGAAAATGTACCATTTATGACCACTCTCTGTACCCTATCTTTTAGCCAGTTTTCTATCCAAGAACATTTTCATCTAGACCAATTTTTCTTAAATTAAATAGTAACTTTTGTGTGGAACTGTGTCGAAAGCTTTGGCAAAATCTAAGTAAATCACATCCACTGCGACCCCCTGATCTATACTTCTACTTACTTCCTCATAGAACGTAATTAGGTTAGTCTGACATGATCTGTGTTTCATGAAACCATGCTGATTTTTGCCAATAACATTATACCTCCCAATAAATTCCTGAATATTATCCCTTAGTAACCCCTCGAATACTTTCCCAGCCACAGATGTTAAGCTCACAGGTCTATAATTCCCAGGCACAAATTTTAAACCTTTCTTAAATATAGGGACAACGTCAGCTTTTCTCCAATCCTCTGGTACTATTCCTGAAAGAAAAGAATCTTGAAAGATTAAGAACAGAGGTTTACATATTTCAACACATAGCTCTCTCAGTACTCGCGGGTGAATTCCATCTGGCCCTGGGGCTTTATTCACATTCACATTGTTTAATTTCTGCAAAACCTTGTCCTGAGTCAACCAGTCACTTTGTATTAGTAAGTTTTTATTAATGAATTGCATGTCTCCTGTTATAGGTTTCTCTTGATAAATACTGAAGAAAAATAATCATTTAAAATTTCTGCCTTATCCTGATCTTCAGTTAACAATAACCCTGACTCAGATTTTAGTGAACCTACATTTTCACTCTTAGGTTTTTTGGAATTTATGTACTTAAAGAATCTTTTAGGGTTGGTCTTTGTCAGGCTCGCGCCAGGATGGAGTCATGGCGTGGCCTTATGTTTATTTTCCCAGACGCTGGGGGAGAGCAAATCAGGCAGACACAGGAAGCAGTATAAGTAATTAAGTGTATTCTCCAGGTAAGCACACAGCAACAGTTTTATATACACTTGCAGAATACTGAAAACAAATAGACAAGTCCTGCACAAAGGTAGTCTCTTCTGCTGTACCAGATATAGTGGACTAGGTAATGCTCCACAAGTAGGATCCAGGAGCTCTTCACAAAAGGTACCTTAAACACAGATAGCCACAGGAGTAGTCTGGATATGCCAGGGATAGTGGGCTATGCAGTGTCCACTGCTGACAAGATCCACAGGCCTGGAACCAGGAGCTCTTCGCAAAGGGTCTAGATGTAACGCAGGCAGGTAAATCAGGAACACTAGAATAGCAATAACAGCACAGAGGAATGTAGGGAATAGACAGACTCAGGGAGAGGCGGCTCGCAACACCTCACAAGTAAAGGGCAGGGAACACAAAATGAGAGAGCCCTGAGAGAAGGGTGTGTCCAGGTTTTATGCACACCACACACCAGATCAGGGCAGGAATTAACCCTTGAGTGATACAGACAGGCAGAGAATGGAAAGCCAGACTGGTCATAGCAGGTTCCCAGGGCTTAGGCATGACAGTACCTCCCTCCTTACAAGGTGCACTCCGGGCACCTAGGGCATGCCCATATCAGAGAAGTAGCAAGGAGGTCACCACCAACCATCAGAGTCTGAGTCTGGATCATCGTAAATGTCCCCATGAGCATGTAGGGCCTGCTCAAAGATCTCCAAATCCTCCCTCCGGACTAAAGTCCCGTTGGATGCCAGACGCAACCCTCAGGAGTAGGACTGTCCACAGGGGGCACAGGCGTGAGAGGGCTGCTGGTGGCAACACCCACACTGATGGGTGAATGAACTGGCTCCTTAGCTGCCAGGCGCTGTTCATATACAGCAAGCTCAGAATCAGGAATAATGAAGCCATCAGAGGCTATAGAAAAAGTCCTGACATCCTTATGAGAGCAAGAAACGGTTCTATCAGGCAGAGCGTCACAGCCATGTATAATGTTGGGGTCTGAGACTTGCTCTCCTGGACCACCTCTAGGGTGCTTGGCAGTCTGGATAGGAGATACGTGGGTCACACCCACCTCCATAGGTACCTGGGGTTCGGGTTCCATAACCATGGGTTCTGCATCAACGAGCTCAGTAGGCAGGATCTCTATGGACCCAGAAGGGTCTGGGGTCAAGACCTCCATGTCCTCAGCATCGGATACATCCTCTGTACCCTCCTCCTCCGAAGAGACATCACAGGAAACAGACCTCCTGGTACAGAGGATCGACGAGGCTTGCCCATGTTGGTAGCCTGGCGAGGCTTAGCAGCTGCCTGACGTGACTTAACTGGGCGAGACTTGGCAGCGACCGGAGTCTGGCGTGATTTGGCAGTGACCTGGCGAGTCTTGTGTGAAGCAGGAGCAGCGGCTGGGTTCTTGCGTGGCACAGGAGCAGCGACTGGAGTCTTGCGTGGCACAGGAGCAGCGACTGGAGTCCGACGGGATTTGGCAACAGCTTGTCGTGGCACAGGACCAGCAGCTTGGCGAGGCACAGGACCATCAGCTTGGCGAGGCACAGGACCATCAGCTTGGCGAGGCACAGGAGCAGCAGCTTGGCGTGGCACAGGAGCAGCAGCTTGGCGTGGCACAGGAGCAGCAGCTTGGCGTGGCACAGGAGCAGCGAGTGGAGGCTTAGCAGGTCTGATGGGACAGACATCTATTCGGTGCAGATCTGACCCGCAGTAGAAACATTGGTTCAGCCTTCTACGCCTTTCCTTCTGAGTCTCCACATAAGGTGCCTGTGCTCTGCATATAGGTGGAGAATGATTAAACTCAACAGACTGCTGAGATGCTCTGCTCACTGGTATAGGCCTGACTGGGTCAGGTGTGGTGGGAAATGAGTCCATTAGATTCCATACCTCCTCTACCACAAGCAGCAGCTGATAAGCAATGTCCTCCAGTGCATGTATTACCCCCACGGGCCTGGTTTTTGGCTCTCTCATTATGTCAGGCTCGCGCCAGGATGGAGTCATGGCGTGGCCTTATGTTTATTTTCCCAGACGCTGGGGAGAGCAAATCAGGCAGACACAGGAAGCAGTATAAGTAATTAAGTGTATTCTCCAGGTAAGCACACAGCAACAGTTTTATATACACTTGCAGAATACTGAAAACAAATAGACAAGTCCTGCACAAAGGTAGTCTCTTCTGCTGTACCAGATATAGTGGACTAGGTAATGCTCCACAAGTAGGATCCAGGAGCTCTTCACAAAAGGTACCTTAAACACAGATAGCCACAGGAGTAGTCTGGATATGCCAGGGATAGTGGGCTATGCAGTGTCCACTGCTGACAAGATCCACAGGCCTGGAACCAGGAGCTCTTCGCAAAGGGTCTAGATGTAACGCAGGCAGGTAAATCAGGAACACTAGAATAGCAATAACAGCACAGAGGAATGTAGGGAATAGACAGACTCAGGGAGAGGCGGCTCGCAACACCTCACAAGTAAAGGGCAGGGAACACAAAATGAGAGAGCCCTGAGAGAAGGGTGTGTCCAGTTTTATGCACACCACACACCAGATCAGGGCAGGAATTAACCCTTGAGTGATACAGACAGGCAGAGAATGGAAAGCCAGACTGGTCATAGCAGGTTCCCAGGGCTTAGGCATGACAGTCTTGCTCTCTTTGGCAATTTCTTTTTCATTTTCTAGTTTAGCCATCTAATCGCGTTTTTACATGCTTTATTGGCTGCCCATATGCTTTATAGGATGCCTCAGATTTATCAGATTTAAAAGCTTTAAATGCCTTCTTTTTTTTTCATTTCCTTAGTTACCTTCCTACTAAGCACATTGGTTTCAGTCTGTTTCTTTTATATTTATTAACCAGTGGAATATATTGAGACGTGTACTTTTCTAGTGTTAGTTTAAAGATATTCCACTTATCCTCAGTGTTTTTCCGTGAAAGAGTTTCTGCCAGTCAATGACATTGAGAGCTTCCTTTATTTTAATAAAGTTGGCCTTTTTAAAATTATATGTTTTAGCATGCCCCTTATGAATGTGTTTTTTTGAGTTTATTTCAAAAGTCACCATATTATGGTCACTGTTTCCCAACTGTTCCTTTACATTAATATTTGAGAAAAGATCCACATTATTTGTTATAACCAGGTCCAGACAGTTATCCTCTCTAGTTGGTGTTTCTACCAGTTGTGACATGAAGGTATCATTTAAAATGTTCAGAAACCGGATTCCCTTTGCTGAATTACTAGTCCCACTATCCCAATTAATGTCCGGGTAATTAAAATCTCCAATAATTAAAGTGCTACCACGATGTGCAGCTTTCCTAATTTGCTCTAACAGTTGTTCTTCCTCATCATTATCTATATTAGGTGGTTTATAGCATATGCCAACCAATAGTTGACTTCCCTGTTTATTCCCCAAGGAAATATTTACCCATAAGGATTCCACATTTCCCTCATCGCTTTCCAGTTGTGTAATATTAGGCTTTAAATCCTGATTTACATATAAACACACTCCACCCCCTTTCTTATGTTTCCTATCCCTTCTAAACAATGTATAACCGTTTAAGTTTACAGCCCAGTCATGCGTTTCATCCCACCACGTTTCTGTTACTCCTATAATGTCGTATTGCTTAGTGTATGCTATTACCTCTAGTTCCCCCATCTTGTTATTGAGGCTCCTTGCATTAGCAAGCATACATTTAATGTTGTCTCTACCCACACATGCTGAATGTGACTTTACATTACATGCCTCCACTGTTCTGACATTACCCATCCCCCCGGCTCCATCCCCCTTAGTCTGAGCTGAAACCCTTGCGCTATCTACTCTGTCTCCATTTTGTAAGATACTGTATCCCCCCCCCTTCCACTAGTTTAAAGTCTCCTCCAACCTTTTAACCATTCCTCTCCCCTAGCACAGCAGACCCTCTTCCATTCAGGTGCAATCTATCACAACTATACAGATTGTACCCCAGTGCAAAATGAGCCCAGTGCTCTAAAAACCCAAAGCCCTCCTTCCTGCACCAAGCTTTAAGCCACGCATTGACCTCCCTAATCTCCCGCTGCCTTTCCACTGTAGCGCGTGGCACAGGTAGGATCTCAGAAAATACTACCTTGGAGGACCTCTTCTTCAGTTTACTTCCTAATTCCCTGAAATCATTCTTCAGGTCCTTCCATCTTCCGCTTACTTTGTCATTGGTACCAATATGGACCATGACAGCTGGGTCATCTCCAGCCCCTCCCATTAATCTATCAACTCTGTCAACCACATGCCTAACACGGGCACCCGGCAGACAGCAAACTGTCCGGTTAAGGCGATCAGCGCGACAGATTACCCTGTCTACTCTCTTAATAATAGAGTCCCCTACCACCACAACCCGTCTAGGCTTACTTGCCCTCTTTATCCCTCCCTTACTTGGTGGGCTGATCCCCCTGCTGTTAGAGGGAGCAGCCTCCTCCAGTACTGCTACACCTGAGCTGATGCACCCAACATCTTCGCTCAAAGGGGCAAATCTGTTGGTGTGCGCAAGATCAGGACTAGCCAACCTTTTCCTCTTCCCTCCCCCCCTGCTACCACGTGTCACTGACACCCAGCTACCAACCTGTTCCCCAGTTAACTCCACTCCTCCCACACCCCTAGATTCCTCAGCTATACTTTGCTCCGTGAGAAGCCGCTCCTTTCAAGATTGTCAATCTGCCTCAGCGTTACGATTTGCCCTTCCAGATCTCCAATATGAGCTTCCAGAAGAGCTACACGTTCACACTTGCTACAGAGATATGGACCCTGGAAGGATTCCTCCAGACATGCAGCAGGATGTGCACTGGGTCAAACCTTCAAGCTTGCTAACACTCATACCCACAACAAGACAACAAATATATATCACAATTGATACCTGTTAGTTGAACTCCTGTTTTTAACTCCACTTGAAAATAGCCCACTTAGGAGTAGACCACCTCAAGCCCTTGTGAGCAAGCTCAGTGAGCTGCCATTGAGTTTATGTAGCCATACAAGTGAAATCACCTGACAGGCTACACGCCACCAATTAACAAGTCACCAGCCACTCAGGGGAAAAAAAAACAACCAAAAAGCACAACAGGAAACCCCCCCCCCAAAAAAAACAGCAAAGAGAAATTAAACAAATTGATAAATAAACCAGAGGTTTCTCTCCCTCTAGAGATACAAACCACAGACCAGTACAGGTAGAATTACTGTTTTTAAACTCCACTTGAAAATAGCCCACTTAGGTAGGCCACTACAAGCCCTTGTGAGCAAGCTCAGTGAGCTGCCATTGAGTTTATGTAGCCATACAAGTGAAATCACCCGACAGGCTACACGCCCCCAATTAACAAGTCACCAGCCACCCAGGGAAAAAAAAACAACCAAAAAGCACAACAGGAAAAAAAAAAAAACAGCAAAGAGAAATTAAACAAATTGATAAATAAACCAGAGGTTTCTCTCCCTCTAGAGATACAAACCACAGACCAGTACAGGTAGAATTACTGTTTTTAAACTCCACTTGAAAATAGCCCACTTAGGTAGACCACTACAAGCCCTTGTCCAATTAAATTTATTGGTCTGTCTTAATTTTCTAAAACAAAAGATATTTTGTTTTTTGGGGATAGGAATAAGAGTTAATATCTCTAATATAGATTTATATTTACAAAATATATGTTTATAATCAAGGTATATTTTATTATATTTACAGTAGGAAATATATACTCCAATAAATATTGTAGAAAGTATATAATTGGTAAATAATAAAATTTACTAAAGAATAGATTCTGTTGAGTTAACCAGAAAAGAATTTAGCTGATAGGACTCTAAGTAATTTCAAAAGGGAGTAGGGATATAAATCAGATGGAGACACTGTGTCTAATGTCTAGTTGGGAGAAGAGAAGGTCTTTGTGTAGATTGAACTTTGACCCGAGATGATAAGATATTAAAAAGAAATGGTGGAATTAATTAAGAAGTGCAATACTGCCCTCTAGAGGATAGTAAATATAATAATTGATATAGCAATAATATTGCCAGTGACGTCAAATTGGCTATAATAAGCGGCAATGTTATTTGCAAGTCAGTCGGAGATTCCAGCATTCAGAGACTCACACCGCAATGCATTCAGACGTCCAGTACACATGACACTCTGGCGGTCGGAGATTCCAGCATTCAGAGACTCACACTGCAATGCATTACACATGACCCTCTGAGAGTCCAAGATTCCAACACTCAGACTCACCCCACGATGCAGGCAGATCCCAAGACATGAGGCAATCAAGATTCTCACTAAATTTCTGACTCTCACCAAATCTCTAACTCACATGCATTGATTATCTGATATCGATAATTTTCACATATTCCAAAACAAAGCATCACATAGAAAGTTCCAAGACTTATCAACATCTAAATTGGACAGGTAATGTATGAAAAAAAAGAAGGAATTAATGTAATTATATATATTTGTAGATATTCTTGCAACGTAGACTGAGACTTCTCAGATACTTGGGTTAGATCCAAATTCTAAGTATTTTCTATTCTGCAGATAGAAATATGAAGAAGTGGATATAAGGATTTATTCCTAAAAGAAATGTTGTAAGATTGATACCAATATATATATTGAATTTGGAAATTACTGTGATTAAAATTAATAAGCAAGGAATTATATAACTACAAAATAAAAAGCAAAAGATTAGAAGTTTGATTCTCGAGATTAGGGGAGGATTCACTAAATAAGTTTTTATTACTTATTATTAAATTAGCTCATCTTTTGTTGATCCATGTAGCATAGAGATATATATATATATCTATAAGAGCTGGCTGGTTAAACATTGTTTGCTGGGAAATGCATGTTGTATTAAGCAGAAATGTTTATTAACCATTTGTGTATTAGTTACTAACTGGTAAGATAAATGATATTAATCATATATGCAGTTACTAACCGGAGATACATATATTGTGAAGCTAGTTTTTATATGTTGATGGATTGTGGTTTATAAATTTTTGTTTATGATATGAGATTTGAAACTTTTTTGTATACGTAATAGATGTATATATATTTTTGTCCGATTATTGATTATTGTATTTTTTAAAGCAAAACACAGACAATTAAAAGAATTCAGGATAATTTCTAAGAAATATAAACGATTGATATTTGTGTCTCGTATAAGTTTCTTATGAAATAATAACCCCTGATATATTGGAGGCAACTGCCGAGGTAGGTCCAGTAAGTCCAATATAGACATATTGGAGGCTTGGCTGATAAATCCAATATATAACGTGTTGTATTCACGTGCAGAGATTATATCCGACAGAGCCTGGGGGCAAATATCCATGTGTGAACTGGGGCAAGTATCCATGTGTGAGCTGGGGCAAATATCAATGTTTGAGCCTGGGAGCAAATATCAATGTGTGAGCCTGGGTCAGATATCCATGTGTGAGCTGTGGCAGATATCCAGGTGTTGATAAATTTTAAAATTCTCATATAATTACCATATATGGATGCCATAAACCTTTTTCAAGTTTCTTCTTATATATCAAAATTGAAGTAAGATGCTGCGCCACGCTGCGCTACGCCATGGCGAGAGACACCAAAATCAGCCACAGGCATGTAGCTTCAGGTCATGTCTAAAATATCTTTTGTTAGACAGACTGTTTTATTAGATTTCAAAGAACTTATAGCCAATCAGCATACAGATACATTTCCACGTCAGAGTTTAACCAACAGTGAGACAAAGATTACTACATATGATTCAGAGATGGCTTTTCTCTAGCTTACACTGTCCGCATGCCCTTTCCTGCGCAGACAGGAAATCGACTAAATTCCACAGGCCAACATCCTATGCAAGAAAAAGACCGAGTTTGACACTCAAAATGGGAGGGGGGGAATTTCACAGCCCATTTTATCAAAATAGGCTTTTCAAGATAAAATATTTATATTTTATACAGGAAATTAAAATCTAACATGTGTGAGCTGGGGCAATATATCCATGTGTGAGCCTGGGGCAGATAGCCATGTGTGAGCCTGGGGGCAGATATCCATGTGTGAGCCTGGGGGCAGATATCCATGTGTTAGCTGGGGCAGATATCCATGTGTGAGCTGGGGTAGATGTCCATGTGTTAGCTGGGGCAATATATCCATGCCATGTGTTAGCTGGGGCATTATTTCCATGTGTGAGCTGGGGCAATATCTCCATGCCATGTGTGAGCTGGGGCAATGTCTCCATGCCATGTGTGAGCTGGGGCAATGTCTCCATGCCATGTGTGAGCTGGGGCAATGTCTCCATGCCATGTGTTGGCTGGGGCAATATCTCCATGCCATGTGTTAGCTGGGGCAATATCTCCATGTGTGAGCTGGAGGCAAATGTACCCATGTGAGCGGGGGGCAATATATCCATGTGAGAGCTTGGGGCAAATATACCCATGTGAACTTTCTTTTTTTGGGGGGGTGCAAGTAGCTGGTCTTGCCTAGGGCGCAAAATAGTCTAGCACCGGCCCTGGATATCATGCAAACCTGGCCTCTTAGTGGGTCCTGAGGACCGGAGTTGAGAAACACTGCATGAGATGGTCAAACACTTTGCAAACCCCCACCAGACTTCACACCTGCTATTATTTTCCTACACCACACTGAGTGCTCTGTATCTCGTTATAAACGCTCCATTATCATTCACATTCTGAATACTGCTAAGGCGCTTATCCCACTTTATTGGAAGCAGCAGACGTGTCCTCTATTGGCTCTTTGCTATACACGTATGGAAGAGCTTCATTCCATAGAACATATATTCTTTAACATGTCGGATTGCTTGCAGCACTACATGTTCATTTGATCTGCCTGAGTATTAACCACTCCTAGCCTGGATTTCCAGGCCTTGCTCCGGGTACCTCCCTCAGGGTCCCAGTCTCTCATACACCCATTTCTTTGTTCAGTTTTTATAGTCGTTGCAATATGTATTATATAGGCATATGAGGACAGGTGGCAGCGTAACTAATAGAATAGGAAAGTGAAACCAGGGATTGTGGGAGACGTAGTCATTACCCGCTTCAAGAGAAGACTTGTACTGCGTTGCAATCCTGGGATCATTGTATCGCGCTCTACGTACCTGTTGCGAGAGAGAAGTGTATGGAGACAGATAGTGGGTGGCTTAACCCGGCATCTTTCGCAGCAGCGTGTGTAGTGGTCGTGACAACTGCTGGCGAGCGTTGGGATATCAGGTTAGTATTTGGATCTGTGAAGCAACATAGATCCAGATACTAAAGAAATTGGTTTTCCAATTTCCAGAGCAGAACTCAGTGCATTTATCAGAATTTACACAAAACACAGCAGTTCCCTCCCCCTTCTTTGTTTTTCTTTTCTATCTTTTATTTGGCTGGAGTGAGAATGTTGCAACAACCATCGAAAAAACATTGGAGCAATTGTGTAAAGACAAAAATATTTCGACGAAGGATGAACTTTTGCAGGCCCTCGAGGATTATGAGGTGAGGCAAGCAGTCCAGGACGCAGCAGAGTAGGGTACCACGCTTGACCCAGCCGAAGGAAGCGCAAGCCCAGTGGAAAGGACAGTGTCAAGTGCTTCGCCCAAGGGTGATACTGCCCTGGATGTTTACTTGCAGACTGTTTTAAACCATGTGGACTCTGCGGACTCTCAGATGCGGCTTCAGCTCATCCTGCAGTACCAAGAGCAAGAGGAGCGCAGAGCTGAACGCGAAGCTGCGGAGCGCAGAGCTGAGCAAGAGGCGGCAGCTCGCCAAGCGGACAGAGAAGCTGCGGAGAGCAGGACTGTGGGTGAGCGAGAAGCGGCGGAGTGCCAAGCCAAATGGGCACATCAGCTCGCTATGGCACAGGCAAGCAGAACGCAATTATCTCCTGCCCCTGCGGGTGCTGCAGAGCTCTTTACGCCCAGACCTCGTGCCGAGAACTTTCCCACTCTGGACAAAGATGGGAACCTGGATGTGTTCCTGCAAAGTTTTGAAAAGACTTGTCGACAGTACCAGCTGCCCAAGGAGCAATGGGCCAGGTACCTCACTCCTGAACTAAAAGGTCCAGCACTCGAAGCCTTTGCAGAGTTACCAGCTGAGAGCGACCAGGACTGTGACGCGATTAAAGCCGCGTTGCAGAGACGGTATAACCTCACGCCAGAGGCATGTCGCAAAAAGTTCAGGTCCTTGCAGAAGCGGGCCGCGGAGCTACTCTGCAGTCGTGAGACACCTGACCACCCTATTTCGACAATGGGTCAGGGGGCTGAAGATTGACACCTCTGGATGCCCTGGAAGACCTGTCAAAGAGCAGTTTGTGCAGCTATGCCCACCTAAGATCCAGGAATGGCTTCTGGATCACAAACCCGAGACGGCCCTGGAAGCTGGTGAGCTGGCCGATTTCCATGCAGCCAACTGAGCGTCCGTGGACCGGAGCAGAGGTTTCCCCAAAGGATCATCTGGATGGAAGCCCAACTCCAACCGACCCCCCCGACACCAAGCCGGCGGCTCCCCCCTCTGTGCCAGTTTCTGCTGGGGATGGGAGAAGCGAAAGCCGCCGGTGCTTTATCTGCAACAGTGGAAGCCACCTCAGGTCAGCTTGCCCCGAAAGGAAAAGACCGGCACCCACAGCTGGAGAGGGGCGCCCCTCCGAATCACCCTCCGTTTTGTTCGTGACCAGCTCGGAGGGCAGTGCCAATGTAAATATGCAGACTGTGACGGTTGGATCCAAGGTAACATTTGGGTTAAGAGATACAGGGGCTGAGATGACTTTGGTGCGCCCCGAATTGGTCTGCCCGGCAGACTTTATTCCTGGCAGGACTATAGCCGTAAAAGGTTTTGGTGGGGTACGTCCTGCGGTGCCAATGGCACGGGTTTACCTGGACTGGGGAGCGGGGAGAGGTCTGAGGGAGGTGGGGGTGTCCGAAAACATTCCTACAAATGTATTACTCGGTACTGATTTGGGTAAATTGTTGTCGCAATGTGTGCCTGAAAATGATGTCGGGTGGGTACCCAAGCCCCCTCGTAGCCCTACAGTGGAGAGGGCTCTGTGTGAGAGGACACAACAGGACCCCTGGTTGGATGGACGTGAGATGGCGGTGAATCAGTCTGCGCCCGAGTCAGGTGTGTCTGCGGAGTTGTGTGACAGTGAGGGGAGACGGTGTGACTGGGAGGACGGGCGGGGGGTGAGTGAATGCCAGCCTGTACCCGTACCATCCACCCCCCTGGGTCCCATGGGCGAGGGGACCGCCATTGCCGTAGTTACCCGCCAGCAGTCTGCCCGGTAGCAGGGCCTGGAGCCACTGGCCGATCCGGTGGGGCTGCTGGCCGACGGGCATACTGAGGGGGGGGGGGCCGAAGCCCCTTCCGGCCTAGCCCGGGCCCCAGTGGTGACTCAGGAGGCTGTCTCTGGGCCCGAGGCTGATGCTGAGATCGGTGCTGAGTCTGAGGCCGAGGTGCAGAGTCCCGAGTTTCAGGAGGCCCAGCAGACAGACCCCACTCTCGAGAAACTGAGGGAGCGGGCTAGGCGACCCCTCACTGGCCTGGATAAGGAATGAGTCTACTGGGATACAGAGAGGTTATATCGAGAGACTCTGCCGGGGACGGGCAAGGTCCTTGGGTGATGGAGAGACAACTTCTGGTTCCCCAGAGGTATAGAGACCAGTTGCTGAAGGTGGCCCACGCTATTCCCATGGCTGGGCATTTAGGGGTGCATCGGACGAAGTCTCGCCTGGCGCATCACTTCTACTGGCCTGGGATGGGCACCGATGTAGCCAACTACTGTCGCTCTTGCCCCGAGTGTCAGAAGGTTGGGAAGCCCGGGGAGGTGGGTAAGGCCCCTTTAATTCCCCTCCCCATAGTGAGCGAACCCTTTGGGAGGGTAGCCGTAGATATTGTGGGGCCCTTAGCTATTCCCAGTAGCTCAGAGAAGCGTTTTATCCTGACCGTGGTGGACTATGCCACCCGGTACCCAGAGGCTGTGGCACTCTCATCCATCAGGGCTGACAAAGTGGCCGATGCGTTGTTGGGCATATTCTCACGCGTGGGGTTTCCCAGAGAGATGCTGATCGACCAGGGCCCCCAGTTCACCACTGATCTGATGCAGAGCCTATGTCAGAAGGTACAAGTTGAGCACTTGGTGACCAGTGCCTACCACCTGCAGACCAATGGCTTGTGCGAACGGTTCAACAGGACCCTGAAACAAATGCTGCGGATGTTTGTGGAGTCGCAGGGTAGAGACTGGGAGCGATACCTACCCCATCTCCTCTTCGCCTACCGGGAGGTACCACAGGAATCCACGGGTTTCTCCCCATTTGAGTTACTCTATGGGCGGAGAGTGCGCGGCCCCCTCGCCCTGATACGGGAGGGTTGGGAGGGAAAACTGGGGTCCCCCAAGACATCGGTGGTAGAGTATGTGTTTAAGTTCAGAGAGAGAATGCAAGCCATAATGGGAGAGGTGTATGACAATCTGAAAGCTGCCCAGTCCAAACAGAAGCAGTGGTATGACAGAGGTGCCCTCGAGAGAGTGTTTGAGGTTGGCCAGAAGGTGCTTGTGCTGATTCCCACGAGGCAGAACAAACTGCAGGCGGCCAGGGAGGGCCCGTTTACTATACTCCAGAGGATGAATGACGTGAACTATGTGGTGGCTCTGGATGAGAGGGGAAAGCGTAACAAGGTTTATCACATTAACATGATCAAGGCCTACTACGAAAGGGACCCCGCGGTCCTAACCGTGTGAAGTCTGCCTGGGGATGAGCCAGAAGCTGACCCCCTCATTGAACTGTTGGCTGCAGCGAGGGCTCCAGACGACTTAGACGCTGCCCAGATCAATGCGGACTTAAGCGAGAGTCAGAGGGGGCAGCTATCTCGCGCACTGGCACCGTACCGCGGCATCTTCACGGGGAAACCGGGCCGAACCTCCCTGGTGGCCCACCACGTGGATACGGGAGACCACCATCCCCTCCGACAGACTGCATACAGGGTGTCTCTGGAGGTGAAGGCAGACATTAGAAGGGAGATAGAGGAAATGCTAACACTGGGCGTGATCCGCAAGTCGCACAGCCACTGGGCCTTCCCCGTGGTACTGGTCCCCAAGAAGGATAAGACCACCCGATTCTGTGTGGACTACCGGCGGTTGAATCTAGTAACTGCATTTGACGCATATCCTATGCCCCGCATTGATGCATTACTTGACCAACTAGCTGGGGCCAAGTTCCTCAGCATTATGGATCTGAGCCGGGGCTACTGGCAGATCCCAATGACTCCGGAAGCCCAAGAGCGGTCTGCTTTTTATCACCCCCTTTGGGTTGTATGAGTTCCAAGTCATGCCCTTTGGGATGAAAAATACTCCTGCCACCTTCCAGCGGCTAGTTAATCATCTCCTGGAGGGGCAGGAGGGGCATGCGGTGACCTATCGGGACGATATTGCGGTGTTCAGTGACAGCTGGGAGCAGCACCTGGGTCACCTGACCAGGGTCCTGGACCGCATATCAGCAGCTGGGCTAACCATTAGACCTGACAAGTGCCAGCTGGGCATGGCAGAGGTACACTACCTGGGACATAGGGTGGGAGGGGAGACCCTACGCCCCGAGCCCACTAAAGTAGAAGTCATAGCGGCCTGGCCAGTCCCCACTACAAAAAAGCAGGTGATGTCTTTTCTGGGTACAGCAGGCTGTTATCGAAAGTTTGTGCCCCATTATAGCACGCTAGCAAAGCCCCTGACAGACCTAACCAAAAAGGCTCTTCCCCGTGTGGTGGGATGGACCCCTGCATGTGGAACAGCCTTCGATAGTTTAAAGCAAGCCGTCATGGCCTCTCCAGTCCTGCAGGCCCCAGACTTCAACCGAAGGTTCGTAGTCCAAACGGATGCTTCCAACTATGGCCTGGGAGCCGTATGGAGCCAGGTGGATGGGAAGGGCGAGGAACACCCCGTGGTATACCTCAGTCGAAAGCTGTTGCCCCGGGAAGTGGCCTATGCCACTGTAGAGAAAGAGTGTCTGGCGATTGTCTGGGCCTTACAGAAACTACAGCCCTATCTATACGGGCACCAGTTCACCATGATAACTGACCATAATCCCCTACACTGGCTACATACGGTGGCTGGAATGAATGGAAAGCTCCTCCGGTGGAGCCTGTCTCTCCAGCAATATGAATTCTCCATACAGCATAAGAAGGGCAGCATGCATAGTAATGTGGATGGGCTCTCCCGGCAAGGGGCAGACATGTGTTAAGACGCACGTGAGAGGCATGATAGCCCTCCCTTTCCGCGTCTCCTTTTGGATGGGAGATGTAGAAGATTAGACCGGTATATCTACCGCAATATGTATTATATAGGCATATTTATATCTATGGCTATCTTTAGATACCAGGCCATTTGGTGCAGCTCACAAACACCCCCCTTGTTTCTCATTTGGCGCAGCTGGCCTAGGAAATCAATGGCTGCGTTTCCAGTCTGCTAGAAGGAAACAATTAAACGGGTCCGTGACAATTTTCTCTGAAGTCATCAAAGGTGTGAATTAAAGATAACACCTCTTTGGAGTCTACCCAGCAAGCAGAAAGAGCAATTGCTCATGGCAGGGAGAAGATGTAGCCAGAGCGACACCCCAACCGCATATCAAAGAAGCAATCACATTCTCTGATCACAGAAGGTGGTCTTTGGGAGATAATTGATAGACCAGGGAATTAAGATTAATGACAAGCATACTGAGCGTGCTCAGGAGAGGGGAATCCTGGGGATTGTAGGCAAAGGCTCTGCCAGCTAGGAGGCTGGACTTAGAAAAAAGGCAGCCCTATATATATTCTGAATCAAGCATGGCTCAGGGCTATTTCCTTGGAGGTCAATCGAGAATTGAGGGAATATTGCCAGCTCCTAATAGAACCTCCCTATCACTGACGCTAGTTTATGGTTCGTAAGTAATGCTCTGTGTTTAATCCTTTTCTTTTATTTGCTGTGTAGTGTGTAATTAATTGATTCATTCTATCTATAATTTTTCCTGTAACAAATGCACTGTGATATATATCTTTGTTTCTAGATCATAAATAAATATAACCTATTTAAGTTCTGCTTCTGGCTGATGAGATCCACGCTAAGAGATTGGAGTATTGCGGATTGTTTTAAGCTCGGGTAGATACGAAATTGTGAGTTGTGGTCGATGGGGACGGCAGGTATTGTTGTCGATGCAGTCACTGTCTGGGTCTAGGGTAGGCAGACAGTGCGGTTGCATAGCCCTGTGTCTCTCGCTGCGACGCGAGTAGTGTCCATGAGGACTGGTGGCAGCGTAACTAATAGAATAGGAAAGTGAGGCCAGGGATTGTGGGAGACGTAGTCATTACCCGCTTCAAGAGAAGACTTGTACTGCGTTGAAATCCTGGGATCATTGTATCGCGCTCTACGTACCTGTTGCAAGAGAGAAGTGTGCGGAGACAGATAGTGGGTGGCTTTACCCGGCGTCTTTCGCAGCAGCACGCGTAGTGGTCGTGACAGATGCTGATTACTGGAAACCCACGTGTTTTGTTGCCTGTTACTTGCAATATGTTCACGACGGTTTCCCTTTTAATGTCGTTCTTGTTTTTACGTGAACGTTGTCTAGATCTTATCTGGTATTTATCTAAGCGCTAGACTTGCTTTGTATTTTATTGCCTGAAAATAGATAGATTTACAAAAAATAAAACTGGGACCAAGACCGAAAGGATGAGCTCAACCGAAAATTACTTCACCCTAAAAATTGCTTTTCTATAATTTTAATCAATATTAGACTTAATTTGAAATGAAAATCAAGCCAATAATATCCACACGTTTATTGAAAGTAATCTGCCAAAACTGGACGGAAATATGTACAAAGATGTCCCAGACAAATAAATACAAAATCTTATTGGTTCGTGGTACAATAGTATAAGAATATATATGATGTATATAGCGGGTGGGGGGGATTCTCGTTTATATTTTGTCTATGCTGATGGGTAATGCATGGAAATGCTTCCCTGCTGTATGGGCCGCGTATTGCCAGACGGCATGGAAGCCAGTGCTGGCCAAGGCCCGGCGGTCTGTGGTGTTCATGGACAACCTGTGCGCCGAGATCCTGCGCTGGTGCCGCGGGGCTGAGATGCTCCTTAACGCGGGAGTTTTGAACGATGAGGAGTTCTCCAGCTTCACGTCCGGGGCCCCCAGCCTGCCCAAGGCAGTGTTCATGGCATACTGCGCCCCGCAGGGGAGGGCCGTGGAGGTGATGGCCTGCTACCAGCAGCTGGAGGACAAGCTGTGAGAGTGGATGGGAAACATGGACTACATACACCACTGAGGTCCTCTGCCCTGGGCTCGGCCGGCCTCCAGGCCCAAGTTTGGATGACTCATTTTTTTGCTGATGTTTTTGGCCATTTCTTCCTTTTGACCAAAAACCAAAGACACAATTCTTGCCGATAAGTTTTGGTGCATCAAATGCAAAATGTGATTGAGTCCAGCACTTCTTTCAAATACAGTCTGAGGTTCAGTAACATGCAGGATCGGTATTTATTGAAAAAAATCCTCAATCCACGTGATGTGGTTCTTTATACCTCAAATAAAACATAAGTGTGAAACATAGAGCAATACCATAGTAAAAAAAAAGGTAAAATACAATATAGAATTGCACACACATGAGCTGGTGTCTCAAGTTGCTGGATTCTATCGCCCACCGAGCTCCCCAGTGCACTCCCTCTCTGTCTTAACTCAAATCTTTAATAACCTACTTGCACAAAACCAAAAAAGTAAACTGCTGGTCCGCGGCGATTTTAATACAGATTGGCTAAATCTTAAAAACAATAAACACTGCTCGGTGTTTAAAACTTTGCAGCTAACTCAATTAATCTCCTCCCCCACTCACATTAATATGAAAAGCCCTAACCATACCTTGCTGGACTGGATTCTCTCCTCATATCCTGATAGAATACAGGAGGCAGGCGTTCTCGCTAATAGCTTTAGTGACCACTGTCTTGTGTGCTGCGTGCACAAAACAAAGGTAACAAAATCTCCCCCAAAGGTAATAATCACCAGGTCTTTCAAGAAATGTATTCTTTAATCCTTCCTAAATGATCTCAAACAGCTCCCATGGTACAGACTAAACCTAATCCCAGACCTAGACTGTGCAATTGCATACTTTCAGTCTGAGCTCCTGCAAGTCTGGAATTCCCATGCCCCGCTGCGTAAAGTGCGAGTAAGAGGGACCCATCTCCCCTGGGTTACAGCTGATCTTACACTAATGTACCAGCTTAGAGATTCACTGTGGTCAAATTTCAAGACTACTGGTTCCATGAACGATCACTATGAATACCGAAAATGCCGGAATGCATGCAAAAATCAAACAAAAATGGCGAAAGCCCATTACTTCAATGAAAATCTAAACAACAACATATCAAACCCTAGAAACTTTTGGAAAACTATAAGTAACATACATGCACCCCTGTCCACTCCCAGCCAGCTGCTGTCAAAGTTAACAACCAAACCCTGCAACACCCGCTAGATGTAGCAAATGCCTTTAATGATTATTTTGTTGGATGCGCCACCACCCTGATTGCTAAGCTAGGAAATGACATGCAATCAGAAAGGCCACACGCAGGTCAGGCTCCTCCAACTGTGCAAAGACCCTGTATCAGACAGGAATTCAGTTTTAGACCAGTGCCTGTCAGTGTCGTTCATAAACTTCTCCGTAACCAAAAAATGAAATACCAGTCTGGACCTGATCAAATACCAGCAATGCTGCTGAAAATCAGTGCACCAGCAATTGCAAATCCTGTCGCAACCCTAATCAATGAATCACTGGCGACTGGATACATACCCAAACTCTGGAAGACTGCGAGAGTGGTACCTATCCATAAAAGTGGTGACAGTACTTTGGTATCCAACTACCGTCCGATATCATTGCTCCCTGTAATGTCAAAAAATTTGGAAAAATGCGTCTACACACAATTACGTGATTATTATCAATATTGGAACTACTTAACCACGGATCAATCCAGCTTTCGTCCAAATCAATCAACTACAACTGCCCTTTTAAAAGTCTGCAATGATATCCAAGCTGGGATGGAACAAGGAAACCTAACTAGAGCATCTTCCTTGATTTTGCCAAAGCCTTTGACACAGTAGACCATGGCATCCTGTTAATAAAACTTAAAGACTCTGGTATTGGTGATCGCACGCTAACCTGGTTTCAATCATATGTATCCGACCGATGGCAATTTGTGTCCATTTCTGGCAGCTCCTCCCTCTCCCTCCCAGTCACTTGCGGTGTACCCCAAGGCTCAATACTCGGCCCCCTGCTATTTACAATATTCATAAATGATCTGCCTAACATCTGCAAAGCCTCAACTGTACACATGTACACCGACGACACCGTAATCTATACCAGCAAACCAAATCTCCCACAACTGGAGGCCGTGCTGCAAGAACAATTCACAGAGGTAGAAAAGTGGATCAAACACAACAAACTTTTTTTAAATACTGACAAAACTGTAACGATGCTCTTTGGAACAGCACCTAAACTACACAAATTGCAAAATCCCCATCTATGTGTTGGGACAAAGTCAAATGACACACTGACCACAGTCACTGCTCTCAAATATCTAGGTATGTGGTTAGACCCAAATCTATCCTTTGGCCTCCACATTGAAAAACTCTCATCTAAACTTTACCCCAAACTAGGTGCCCTGTACAGAAACAAATCCTGCCTGAACCCCGCGGTAAGAAAGCAGATTGTACAACAAATGCTTATGCCGGCTATTGATTACGGAGATGTAGTGTATGTAGCGGCCCCGCAAACACACCTTCATAAACTTACTACATTGTATAACTAGGGATGCACCGATACCACTTTTTTAAGACCGAGTACGAGTACCGATACTTTTTAAAAGTACTCACCGATACCGAGTACCGATACTTTTCTTTAATGTCATGTGACGCTTTCCAATAAGAACAGACCATATAAAAATGCCCCCAGCTCACATGTATATATACCCCAGCTCATGGATATGCCCCCAGCTCATGGATACTGCCCCCAGCTCATGGATACTGCCCCCAGCTCACACATGGATATGCCCCAGCTCACACATGGATTTGCCCCAGCTCACACATGGATATGCCCCAGCTCACTCATGGATATGCCCCAGCTCACACATGGATATGCCCCAGCTCACACATGGATTTGCCCCAGCTCATTCATGGATATGCCACAGCTCACACATGGATATGCCCCAGCTCACTCATGGATATGCCCCAGCTCACACATGGATATTTCCCCTAGCTCACACATGGATTTGCCACAGCTCATGGATATGCCCCAGTTCATGGATATACTGCCCCAGCTCACACATGGATTTGCCCCAGCTCATGGATATGCCCCCCAGCTCATGGATATGCCCCAGCTCATGGATATACTGCCCCAGCTCACACATGGATTTGCCCCAGCTCACACATGGATTTGCCCCAGCTCACACATGGATTTGCCCCAGCTCACACATGGATATGCCCCAGCTCACACATGGATTTGCCCCAGCTCACACATGGATTTCCCCAGCTCATGGATCCCCCCCCCCTCCGTGTTCATACTTGCCTTCCTGGGCGACGCCGGGAAAGTCTTCGAGCGCGCGCTCGTTGGAAGCCCCCAGCTGCGATCACGTGGGACCATGTGATCGCGGCTGGGGTCCTTCCAACGAGCGCACGCGGGGAAACTTTCCCAGCGTCGCCCAGGAAGGTAAGTATCATCGCGGAGAGCAGCAGCAGGGCCTATCGGTATTCGGACAGGCCCTGCAGCTGCTCACTGTGTTTATACTTACCTTCCTGGGCGACGCCGGGAAAGTTTCTGCACGTGCGCTCGTTGGAAGGACCCCAGCCGCGATCACATGGTCTCACGTGGTCGCGGCTGGGGGCCTTCCAACGAGCGCGCGCGCAGAGACTTTCCCGGCGTCGCCCAGGAAGGTAAGTATAAACACAGTGAGGAGAGCAGCTGCAGGGCCTGTCCGAATGCCGATAGAGCATTCGGACAGCCGCCCCAGCCCCTATGATGCCGGCAAGCCGGCTCAATGCCGGCTTCCGGTATCGGGAAAAATATCGGGGGGTACTGCACGAGTACCAAGTACTCCTGCAGTACCCGGTATCGGCCCCGATACCGATACTAGTATCGGTATCGGTGCAACCCTAACTACAACACATGCCAATAGTGCAATATATATTCACACAACCCTTAAATACGTCTCAATGACAAAATCATTACAAGTTCTATAAATTGCCAACTCCTGTGCATTGACTTCATTGTGCACTTATTAGGATTAGCCATGAATATATAATATGCTAAATGAAATACTCTATTCTTCTCCATATATATGTTCACACTTACTATTATTTTCTATTTATAGGCTGCCCCCTTTCACACCCCTCTACTGCCTTCCTATTGTTATTATTGATTTTATGATTAAATGCTCCCCCTCCTGTCCAAGGACTTATTAACCACAAGTCTCCACTACTATTACAAAACAGTTTTTCCTATGAAATACCCATTGGTACACACTGGTATATTGCCATGTATCGCACGACCTAAGATTTCCATTAGCAAGCAGCTGTTATGTTCCCAATGATGCTAGACTACATGATGTGCCCAGTGGTCCACTAGCGAAAGCCGCATAATGAAACCGGAACAGACGGACCCTTGGAACGCACTGCTATTTTGGCCTCACCCTCATGATGTCACGCACATGTGCGTTGAGTCCCGCGGCGACCATTTGGGATCTTCACAAGCCGTCCATTTTTCACTTTGAGTTTCTCTTCAAACTAAAACACTATTTAAAGTCACAGAAGTGGCTCCAGGACATCCACACCGAGGAAGCAGTGTTAACCGCGAAACGCATCTTAGTGTTACCCCCTTGCTTTTATTTTGTTTTATTGATTCTTATTTTTTGGAACCAGGAATAAACTGCTTTTTAAACCTATTTGGTGAACGTTTTTTTTATGGCCCTCTTGGCTACACTGGTTTGGTGGACACCATCTTCAGTGGAGGAACCACAGTCTCCCAGGACCTCACAGACCCCTCACCAGCAGAGGACTAACAACTGGACCCATGCTGAGAGGAGAACATAAGGCCTGGTCAGAAGGGAGATCCACACAGAAGGGAGATCTGGCGCTCCCTATAGTGATGCCAGCTGCCTATCCATCCGGTGTCTGACTTTATTTATTTATTTATAAAGTATTTTACCAGAAAGGATACATTGAGATTTCTCTCGTTTTCAAGTACGTCCTGGGTTCAAGAACATTAAAATGTTACAGTTGTTACAGAAATACAAAGGAATACAATGCAAGATATTAAAAAGCACATACAGATTAACAGAAAATAAATATGTAGGAAATAAAGTCATTATTTTACATGTTTACAGGTGCATTCTGTATTGAGGTATGGTAATAGGGAACTCTTAAGGGACTTTAGACTGGGGGAAGATTTGATGGCGTCTGGGAGGTTATTCCATAATTGTGGTGCTCTGTAGGATAATGAGGACCGAGCCACTGTCTTTTTGTATTGTGGTATTGCAAGTAAGGTGCTGGTCCTGGATTGGAGGTTATAGGATGAGGGAACTGCTGGAGGAAGCAGCCTATTCAGGTAGGGTGGCAGCTTCCCAGAAAAGCTCTTAAACACCAGGTTGGAAAGGTGAAGGGTGCGTTTAGACTACAGCGACGGCCAGTTTAGCTCTTTTAACATGTCACAATGGTGGGTCATGTAGTTTCATTGTAGCGCAAAGCGGCAGAGTGAGTTATACATAGGGTTGCTCCGATACCGATACTAGTATCGGTATCGGGGCCGATACCGGGTACTGCAGGAGTACTTGGTACTCGTGCAGTACCCCCCGATATTTTTCCCGATACCGGAAGCCGGCATTGAGCCGGCTTGCCGGCATCATAGGGGCTGGGGCGGCTGTCCGAATGCTCTATCGGCATTCGGACAGGCCCTGCAGCTGCTCACTGTGTTTATACTTGCCTTCCTGGGCGACGCCGGAAAGTCTCCGCGCGCGCGCTCTTTGGAAGGCCCCCAGCCGCGACCACGTGAGACCATGTGATCGCGGCTGGGGTCCTTCCAACGAGCGCATGTGCAGAAACTTTCCGGTGTCGCCCAGGAAGGTAAGTATAAACACAGTGAGCAGCTGCAGGGCATGTCCGAATACCGATAGAGCATTCAGACAGGCCCTGCAGCTGCTCTCCGCGATGATACTTACCTTCCTGGGCGACGCTGGGAAAGTTTCCCCGCGTGCGCTCGTTGGAAGGACCCCAGCCGCGATCACATGGTCCCATGTGATCGCGGCTGGGGGCCTTCCAACGAGCGCACGCGCGCGCGAAGACTTTCCCGGCGTCGCCCAGGAAGGCAAGTATGAACGCGGAGGGGGGGATTCATGAGCTGGGGCAAATCCATGTGTGAGCTGGGGCAAATCCATGTGTGAGCTGGGGCAAATCCATGTGTGAGCTGGGGCAGTATATCCATGAGCTGGGGCATATCCATGAGCTGGGGGGCATATCCATGAGCTGGGGCAAATCCATGTGTGAGCTGGGGCAGTATATCCATGAGCTGGGGCATATCCATGAGCTGTGGCATATCCATGAGCTGGGGGGCATATCCATGAGCTGGGGAAAATCCATGTGTGAGCTGGGGCAAATCCATGTGTGAGCTGGGGCAGTATATCCATGAGCTGGGGCATATCCATGAGCTGGGGGGCATATCCATGAGCTGGGGCAAATCCATGTGTGAGCTGGGGGAAATATCCATGTGTGAGCTGGGGCATATCCATGTGTGAGCTGGGGCAAATCCATGTGTGAGCTGGGGCATATCCATGTGTGAGCTGGGGCAAATCCATGTGTGAGCTGGGGCATATCCATGTGTGAGCTGGGGCAGTATCCATGAGCTGGGGGCAGTATCCATGAGCTGGGGGCATATCCATGAGCTGGGGTATATATACATGTGAGCTGGGGGCATTTTTATATGGTCTGTTCTTATTGGAAAGCGTCACATGACATTAAAGAAAAGTATCGGTACTCGGTATCGGTGAGTACTTTTAAAAAGTATCGGTACTCGTACTCGGTCTTAAAAAAGTGGTATCGGTGCATCCCTAGTTGTAGTGATTAAATAAATAGAGGATGAATTGAATAATAATAATAAAGGGAGGGGGATAATGCCATAAATAGGGACGGTGGAGCAACAGTTTGAGATATTGGAATTATCCCACAAGACAAGGAGGCGAGTATTATGCTATCTTTTCTTTGCTTAAGCCGATAGCAGCAAAGAAAATCTCTCAAATACAACAACAAAAGTATTTAGAGAGAAAAATACAGTATAACAATACATATAACAATAGCAGGTAATGGTACAGTCCGGCTGCCTGCTGTCCAATCGTCCGGTAGACCGCTCCATAAATTGTCCTGGTAACCCTTGGCTCCTCCGCTTTTCTTTGCTGCTCACGAAGATAAGAGGAGTATTACAGCAAGCTCTATATTAAAATTGTTTTGCAGTTTCACTGTACTTTGTCTCATATATATATTTTCACTTGATACACTAGATATACACACACTCTGTTAGCTTGTGTTTTATATATATATATATATATATATATATATGTATAGCAGATTGTACAACAAATGCTTATGCCGGCTATTGATTACGGAGATGTAGTGGATGCAGCCGCCCCGCAAACACACCTTCATAAACTTACTACATTGTATAACTCCTTCTGCCGCTTTGCATTACAATGTAACTACATGACCCACCATTGTGACATGTTAAAAGAGCTAAACTGGCCATCGCTGGAATCCAGACGCACCCTTCACCTTTCCAGCCTGGTGTTTAAGAGCATCTCTGGGAAGCTGCCACCCTACCTGAATAGACTGCTTCCCCCAGCAGCTCCCTCATCCTATAACCTCCGATCCAGGACCAGCACCTTACTTGCTATACCACAATACAAAAAGACAGTGGCTCGATCCTCATTTTCCTACAGAGCACCACAATTCTGGAATAACCTCCCAGACACCATCAAATCTTCCCCCAGTCTTAAGTCACTCAAGAGCTCCTTACTAACATACCTCAATACAGAATGCACCTGTAAACGTGTAACCTAGTGACTATATTTCCTACATATTTTTCTGTTAATCTGTATATTTGTGTTGTTTTTTTTTAATATCTTACATTGTAACTGTAACTGTAACACTTCAATGTTCTTGAACCCAGGACATACTTGAAAACGAGAGAAATCTCAATGTATCCTTCCTGGTAAAATCCTTTATAAATAAATAAATTCCCCGTCATGATAATAGGGGAATCTGGGACCTCATTCTCTAAGCGGTCAACGTGATGAAGGAAGATAATGTATAAGAGAAGGTTGTTTAGAAGATCTATTCCAAAAGGGACTGAAGTGCAAAATAATGGGGAAGTAGTCGTCATTTTAGAAGATATGTTTCTTTGTAGAAGAAAATATGTCTGAGGGCAAAAAGGTGCAATAATAATTTAGGGAGGTAGTAACAGAAAAAATATAAGCTGTAAGTTAAAGAAAACGGCAGAGCTCAAAGTCCTGGTTTAATCCATTTGGAACGAGGGTTTTTAGGTTATGTATCCATTTCATTTCTGTTCTATTGATCGGTTTCAAAAAGTCGCCTCCGCACTAGTTTCTTTCAACTTGTTGGATGGCCATGAACTGGGTTCCCTTTGGATCTTTCTGATGGACTTCTTTAAAGTGTTGTGGCATGGTGTGCGTACCTAAGCCTTTTTTGATATTATTAAGGTGTTTTCTTATCCTGACATTCAAACTTCTTATGGTGCGGCCAATATAATGTTTGCCACATGGACAGATGAGGAGATCTATAACATTCCAGGAAAACAGGTGAGTTTCCATAAATTTGATGAGTTTCATTTCCTTTCATATCTGTAAATTGTTTAACGTGTCTTTTGTGACTGCCAGGGGCTCTATAGCTCTGGCAGTTTCCACAACCATGAAAACCCTTTTCTAAATTAAAGGGATTCTTTTTATTTCCTTCTTTTAGAGTGGCTTTTCACCACTGACTTTCTGATATTGCCAGCTCCTCTGAATATAAGGGTTGGATGCTCATCCAATAAATGTTGTCGATCTCTGTCTCGTCTAAGTATGGACCAGTGTTTTTCGAAAATCCTCTTGATCTGTGTGTGTTGTTCGCTATATTGACATACGAAGGGGGCCTTGGAATTTCTGTCTTTTAGATCTTTTGGATTTCTTCAAGATGCTCGTCTGACTGATCTTAAGGTTTCCTCCAGTGCTTCTTTGTCATACCCTTTCGCTTGGAATTGTTCTTTTAGTATTTGAGATTGATTGAGGTATTCATCATCTTCTGTACAATTGTAGTCACCAATCATTATTGAGGAATTCAAAACAGAGTCAATTCATCTTCTCTTCCATGCCATAGGAGGAAGATGTCGTCGATGTATCGTTTGTACATCTTGATGTTATCCAATTGTGGCCGTTGTCAATCCACTTTTTTCCCCACTGGGCCATAAATAAATTGGCATACTAGGTGCATAATTTCAGTGCATCCCTAGAAAAATAAGATTTTTTTTTTGAAAAGCAGGACATGGTTTGCTTTTTGTTTAGAAAATGAACAATGCTACTGCAATAACAACTCATTTTGCACACCAAGAACAAGTGTGGAGGACATTACTGTGCACCGTTTCATCTAAGACATAAGCTGCTACACCCCTGGGAGAAGAGGTGGGTGTAACGTTGGGAGCTTCCAGCCCTACCTGTGTGCTTGAGGGCACCATGTCTGATGCTGCTCGCTGACCAAAGCCCGGTTTAAATGGAGACAGGCAGGGAGGTGGTTGCAAGAGGCGCGGCTTGAGTGGGGGGCGTGGCCTGGTGAAGGTCTTTAAAAACCCTCAGTGTATTCTCAGCAGTTGCCAGATCGTGGTTATCCATACCTGAGCTCCTTGTACCTGACTGCTATATTTAATTAACCCGTTATTGACCTCTGCTTGTTTCTGACTATTCTGCCTTCTGTTGCCCTAGACCATTTTCTTGTACTACGCTACTGCTCTGATATCGACCCGGCTATTCCATTTGACCATTCTGAACTCTGTATTCCTGATTCTGGCTCGGCTGACTACTCCCCGTGTTGTTAACCCTATCTGTCTAGCTAGTTTACCTGGCCAATTCTAAGGACCAGACAGTTAGATCTTTCACGGCTACTCTGGTAGCTTCTGGGTTCTGTGGAGTGTTAAGTACTGCGTGGTGGGATCTGGGAACCGTGACATTACGATCTGGCCACTATGGATCCCGCAGACTTAACACAGCACTTGGCTAACTTTGTATCCAGACAGGATGAGCAGGATCATAGGATGGATCAGTTTGCTATTGCCTTACAAACTATCCTGACTCGTACGGCTCACCTGGAACCAGCTGGGGTTGCACCCCCGCTTGATATACCTGTGTCCCCTGTCGTTCAGACATCCCAGGTACACATGACCGCTCCTATGAGGTTTGACGGTACTCCCTCAGAGTGCCGGGGATTTTTGGTCCATGTGGTGTGGATATTCATTTTAAATTAAATCCACAGATGTTTTTCTCTGACATTGCCAAAGTGGGGTTCATTATTAATCACCTGTCTGGCAGAGCATTGACATGGGCGACTCCGTTATGGGAGGCAGAGAAGCCTATCATACGGGATTATAAAGAATTCATAGCCGAGTTACAACGTACATTTAATCCTACCAGAAAGGCCACGGTAGCTGGCAAATCCTTGTTCCGCATACGTCAAGGGAACAGGACTGTTTCTGATTATGCCATAGAATTTAAAACCTTGATCTCTGATGTGAACTGGACAAATGAGACACTGGTTCTGGCTTTTATGGAGGGGTTATCAGAGTCATTGATGCATGAATTGGCTCCACGTAAACTACCTGAGGTATTGTGTGAACTCACTGATTATTGTATAGATCTGGATAATCAGATAAGGGACAGAAGGACTCCATGAGAGAAGCCCAAGAGACCGTTACCTAGGTTGGCCCCTGTCTTTCAGGCACCACCAAGAGAGTTATCTCCTCCCTCTGAGCCTATGCAACTAGGCCGTACTAGGCTTACAGAGGAAGAGAGAACAAGGCGTTTTCGTGAGGGATTGTGCCTGTATTGTGGTTTGGGGGGTCATGTACGATTTCAATGTCCTACTCGTCCTAAGATGCACGATAAGCCGGAGAAACTACCGCACCTAAGGCAGCTGAGGAGACAGGCCTTTGGTGTGACGTGCATGTCTCCTGTCAAAGACACTAAACTTATGTTACCAGTATCCTTGGCTTGGGAGACCAAGACCACACATACTACCGCTTTTTTGGATTCTGGGGCTGCTGGCAACTTTATCGATGTTAACTACGCTTCTTCCATTTCTCTACCTCTGGTTGTAAGAGAAACACCCTTAGCCGTCAAAGCCATAGACGGCAGACCGTTATCCTGCCCTAGGATTACTCACGATACGGTTACAGTGGTTCTTACCACTGGTCTCTTGCATAAAGAAGAAATCATATTTCAAGTTATCCATTCACCTTCCAATCCTGTTGTACTTGGTTTCCCTTGGTTGGTGGAACACAATCCTGTTATTGATTGGACTAAGGGAGAGATACTGTCTTGGAGTCCTGCTTGTTTTGGGACTTGTTTAATACCCATTCAGCATGTCGGTGCCCTGAACACACCCACAGCTCCTCCATTGTCTACAGAGGTTCCTGACCAATACGCCGACCTCAGGGCTGTATTTGATAAAAGAGAGGCAGAGAAACTGCCTCCACATAGACCATATGATTGTGCCATTGATATTCATCCTGGTACCATGCCTCCTCGAGGCAAAGTATATCCTCTTTCCATAAAGGAGAACCAAATTATGGAGGAGTACATAAAGGAGAATTTGGAGAGAGGTTTTATCCGACGTTCCTCTTCTCCAGCAGGGGCTGGGTTCTTTTTTTGTGTCTAAAAAAGAGGGAGATTTACGCCCGTGTATCGATTATAGGGGGCTTAACAAGATCACCATTAAGAACGTGTACCCTATCCCTCTTATATCAGAACTGTTCGACAGGTTAAGGGGGTCAGCAGTATACACAAAACTTGATTTAAGAGGAGCTTACAACCTGATACGTATAAAAGAGGGGCATGAGTGGAAAACAGCATTTAACACCAGGAGTGGGCATTATGAATACTTGGTCATGCCTTTCGGTCTTTGTAATGCTCAAGCGGTATTCCAGGATTTTATTAATGATGTGCTCAGAGATTTCTTACAAACCTTTGTTATAGTATACCTAGACGATATATTGATTTACTCTCCCGATCTGAAAACCCACCATGCACATGTCAGACAGGTATTAGCAAAATTACTGGACAATGGTCTTTATTGCAAACTAGAGAAGTGTTTATTCGACATTACTACTGTGAAATTCCTTGGGTATATTATCACTCCAGAAGGTTTTGAGATGGATCCTTCTAAACTCACGGCCATCTCAGAATGGCCTCTCCCTCAAGGTCTCAAGGCATACAGAGGTTTCTGGGGTTTTCCAACTATTATAGGAGATTTATCAAGAATTATTCCGCAACAATGCCTTGTCTAGAGAGATAACCCCAAAAACCTAAGCTGCACAGTGTAAGACCGTATGAGCGTTTTAACAAAAGGAATTGCACTGAAGTTTATAGGAACATTGAGGCTGAAAGAAAAGTAACCCTTAGAAAGGATGCGGCTTTCTGCAGCATCTGCTGTTCTGTGAGTGAAGCCCTGACCTGGACGTGATGGCAGCTCATCGGAAGCAAAGGAGATTAATAGGCCAGAAAGATGTAACGGAGCGTCCGTACCCGGAGTACCTCCGTCATCTGGCTCTCTCCCTTATAGCAGTTCTCACAGCCCACCCAAACTTTATCCGCGGTTGAAATCTAAGTCTGGCAAGGGGGGAGATATGTGAGGAGCAGCGGGTGTGAAATCTAAGCTTGGTGGGGGGGGGTGAAGTCTAAGCTTGGCAGAGGGGGTGTGTGGAGCAGCGGGTGCGAAATATAAGCCTAGCAGAGGGGGGAGCTATGGGAGGAGCGGCGGGTGTGAAATATAAGCTTGACAGGGGGGAGGAGGTGTGAGGAGCAGCAGGTGTGAAATATCAGCTTGGCAGAGGGAGGGTGTGAAGAGCAGCGGGTACAAAATATAAGCCTGGCAAAGGGGGGGTGGTGTGAGGAGCAGCAGGTGTGAAATATCAGCTTGGCAGAGGGAGGGTGTGAGGAGCAGCAGGTGTGAAATATCAGCTTGGCAAAGGGGGGGTGTCAGGAGCAGCATGTGCAAAATATAACGGATGCCAGAATATTCAGCAAATGGACTTTGAGCAGTTTCAATAAAAAATTAAAATAAAAAATTCTCAACACACAGAAGTGATGATTTACAGTAACCCCGACAAATAAATGGGATGCGTTTTCGGATGTAACTCAATATAGCGACGGTTATAAAGCGTTTCATAGAATTCCTGCAGGGCCAGTACTGAAATAATAAATAAAACGTTATACTTGGATGATATTAAATTGCTCATCACAAAAGAAAACGTAATTTTTGAAGTCTGATATAAAAAAAAAATCAAATGAAGAATCCTTTTTAGGGAGGCCCTCACGGAGGTCACAGCCGGCGTTTAACGCAGTCCTATTTCAACTCCTCATATCCCCTCATGGTTTCCCCACAATGGGTTCCTCCAGGTGAGGTCTCGTCTTACATGAGGGTGGTTGTAAACAGAAACAGGCGTGCTGGATCTATGCCAGCGTTTAGTAAACCAAACTACAATGCTTTCCTCCAGTTGTAGCAAAGAACCTCATGTTTTGTAAAGCTCGTTAATTCTGTGCTGACGAGCGCACCATGATCCACTGCCTCCTCTCCCTACTTCTAGAAAGGGCAGTCTTCAGAGCCGCTTGCCATGGAGTCTCATGGACAAGAGAGCAGCACAAATAGTAAGGAAGGCGGGTAATCCGTCAGGACCGAGTCAGCACATTTAAAGCAGTAATTTCATGGTGTCACCGCAGCGACAAGGCGGGGTCTATAATTTCGAGCTCATGAATAGGTGTCAGCACATTAGGAATGGGTATGATTAGACTTGGTAATTCTCCAGGAGCAAAGTTAGTGATAAAAACACTCGCAGGGTGTGCCGAGATACTTGTAGGAAGCAATTTATTGAACATAGAAAAAGGCTCTTGCCACTGTGGGGGGGTGGGGGTAACCCCAATTTAACAATGGAAAAAGATAATGGAGATAGTTTTTAATCAGAGATGCAGTAAAAGATGCTTTCAAAGCTGTATTGCGGAAGGCAGACAGACACAGTTGCAGTGCTTACTTAGGACAAACATAACGTATACATGTCTCAGTGGAGGCGAGAACATAAGTAAAATAAAGGCTGTGAGGAACCGTTCTCTTCCGTCTGTCCTGGCTCTCCAGACACCCCTTCGTTGCGGTCAGCCCGGCTACTGGGAGCGCTGTCCTCAGCACCTCGAGCAGCTTGACCCGCCTGCTTTTGATTCTCTGCTCTGGAGCCGTTTGGAATTTCCAGAGGGCCGCTCTGTGCCTCCTGGGGGTGATAGTGGGTACCCTGAATGAGACACCAGACGAGCTGTATGTTCCCAAAGGATTCTCTGACTTTTAATGAACAAAAACGCCACCATTTATGCTGAAATCCAACAGTCATAATTTGCATAAATGACGCACCTCGTCCTACCAATATGCTAATTACATTATGTCAGATAGGTATTTACACTAAACATTCTTTACATTCTTTAGCCTTTAGCTCACACAACATTTGCATAACCTATTGTTCTAACACATCAGATTAAAGACAAACACTATCACCGATCCCTTGAATTAAACATGCAGCCAGATAAGGGGAAAAGCCCTGTTGCATAAATTACACAGCAGTAAAGCTTGTTTACTGGCTATACAGAAACACATTTACCTACAGGAATATAAGTATATTTAAAACTAAAGTTACGCCATTTTACACTAAACTAATTTAAACTAAAACCAAACGATGTAAAATATATTTAAAATCACACGATACAATTGAACATAAAGTCTCTTGGGGTTTGAAGCATGGAGCGTTACATCAGCTCCATGACAAAGGCCACTACAAAAAAGAGGCCATAAAGCAAGTTTGGGAGTATGCTGGACTGGAGATACTAGCACAATACTGGAGCCTCCCTGGAAACTGATATAGGGAATAAAAGGCAGTGTGGAAACATTGCAAGTATCAACTATAAGGAATGGAAACCGGCCTTCGAGGGTTTGTGCGTATAAGAAAAGTATGAGAAAACACACAGCCTTTATGAAGAGGAATATCAGGAACAAACAATACAGGCTTGAGAAAAAAAACAACACAAACAGCCTGGCCTCAGTGCATTGAAACTGAGCTAGATGCCTAAATTGGGAGCGCGCCCAGTAGGTAGGGAATATTTTTATCAAACCAGAAAAAACAGTTTCCAGAGCAAGGATTAAAGGGTCCCTAAAACATAAAGAAACATCTAAACGAACATCTCTATTGGCTCAACGTGTTTTCCTGGTATAAACCAGCGTCATCAGGAGCAGAGAGTGCGGCCTAGTTATTGCATAGGCTTGAGAGGAAGACGTGAGATAACTAGGCCGCACTCTCTTCTCCTGGTGACGCTGGTTTATACCAGGGAAACACGTTGAGCCAATAGAGATGTTCATTTAGTTCTTTATGTTTTAGGGACCCTTTAATACTTGCTCTGGAAAAGTTTTTTTCTGGTTTGATAAAAATATTCCCTACCTACTGGGCTCGCTCCCAATTTAGGCATCTAGCTCAGTTTCAATGCACTGAGGCCAGGCTGTTTGTGTTGTTTTTTTTCTCAAGCCTGTATTGTTTGTTCCTGATATTCCTCTTCATAAAGGCTGTGTGTTTTCTCATACTTTTCTTATACGCACAAACCCTCGAAGGCCGGTTTCCATTCCTTATATTTGATACTTGCAATGTTTCCACACTGCCTTTTATTCCCTATATCAGTTTTCCAGGGAGGCTCCAGTATTGTGCTAGTATCTCCAGTCCAGCATACTCCCAAACTTGCTTTATGGCCTCTTTTTTGTAGTGACCTTTATTTTACTTATGCTCTCGTCTTCGCTGAGACGTGTATACGCTATGTTTGTCCTATGTAAGCACTGCGACTGTGTCTGTCTGCCTTCAGCAATACAGCTTTGAAAGCATATTTTACTGCATCTCTGATTAAAAGCTTACAGGGTTATTCAGAGAGAGGTAAAAAGCAGGAGAATGGCTGGAGAATGGAAAATTCTAGGTCAAAATAGCCAAACCAGAAAAATTCTCCCATTTATCTCACTTTCCAAATCGGCTATTTTGACCTAGAATTTTCCGTTCTCCTGCTTTTCACCTCTCTCTGAATAACCCTGTAAATTGTATTTTATTCTTTGGCTATCTCCACTATCTTTTTGCAAAGTTGGGGATCGCTGAATGGATGTCTGTGACAGATGACTCCTCCGAAAACCCCCTGTGGACACTTGGCCGGGCTGTATTCCCTTTAATGTGTATTCTGGTCCGTGTTTCTATAGGTTGCCATTCCATACGTCGCAACCTTGTTCTAAAAAACTTTCTGTGTGAAGGTTATTGTCCCTGTATTGTGGATGTAGTGTAGTCCACCCCTCCCCGATTGAATTAGACTGTCTGATAACATCACATTATTCAGAGGTCCTCTTACAGAGCAGCACCACGCTGTAACCCTATTGTTCACTTTACCCCCGCCCTGTGAACAATTTAAGTATATAAGTTTTTTCTAAAAAATAAGCCAGTCTGCTTTTGAATTCTCAATGGACTCCACATCCGCTGCTCCTCACATCCCCCGCTAAGCTTATATTTCACAACCAACGCTCCTCACATACTTCCCCCCCTTGCCAGACTTATATTTCATATCCACTGCTCCTCACACCCCCACTAAGCTTATATTTCACATCCGCCACTCCTCACATTCCCCCCTCTGCTAAGCTTACATTTCACACGCACCGCTCCTCGCATACTCCCGCCCCCCCTGCCAGGCTTATATTTCACACCTGCCACTCCTCACATACCTCCCCCTTGCCAGGCTCATATTTCACGCGCACCACTCCTCACATATTTTCCCCTCTGCCAGGCTTATATTTCACACCTGCCGCTTCTCACATAAATCCCCTCTCTGCTAGGCTTATATTTCACACCTGCCGCTCCTCACATACCTCCCCCTTGCCAGGCTCATATTTCACACTCGCCGCTCCTCACATACCTCCCCCTTGCCAGGCTCATATTTCACACGCGCCGCTCCTCACATACCTCCCCCTCTCCCAGGCTCATTTGTCACACCCGCCATTCCTCACATACTTCCCCCTCTCCCAGGCTCATTTGTCACATCCGCCACTCCTCACATACTTCCCCCTCTCCCAGGCTCATTTGTCACACCCGCCACTCCTCACATACCTCCCCCTCTCCCAGGCTCATTTGTCACACCTGCCACTCCTCACATACCTCCCCCTCTCCCAGGCTCATTTGTCACACCCGCCACTCCTCACATACCTCCCCCTCTCCCAGGCTCATTTGCCACACTCGCCACTCCTCACATACCTCCCCCTCTCCCAGGCTTCTATTTCACACCAGCTGCTTCTCACATTAATCCCCTCTCTCCCAGGTTTATATTTCACACCTGCCGCTCCTCACATACCTCCCTCCTCTGCCAGGCTTATATTTCACAGCCGCTGCTCCTCACATACCTCCCCCTGTGCCAGATTTATATTATCGACATAGCACCACGCTTCATACAGGCAGCCGTGTTGTGTGTTGTATGAAATTTTTCAGTGCACTTTATATAAAATCTGCTTCTATCTCTCCACTTTAGGTGTATTTGGCTTTGGGTCTAAAGCAATCAGAAATTGATGAATTTTTCACTGGCCCAGCTTTTTTGGCTTGGGGTCGAATGGGGAACATTCACACATGGGGTGGACCCCTGTCATCTTCCTGGAAGGAGAACCAGCTAGCCTTACAGGTAAAGAGCATGTCGACAAACTTTCTCATAGGAAGAAAAATTACACGAAGCAATAATGAATATGATGGTGGAAAGAACAAGGTTTTAAATGAGCACAGCATATTCTGATACTATTTAATGCACCAAAATTAAATAAAGACAACATAAACACATCTAGGGGCTAAAAGAAGATGTTACAGATCCTGGTACCCCACACGCCCCTTTCTGCTGAACCAGGAGGTATTCGTACCCACACAGAGTAGACGACACAAACTGCGAGATCAATCCTTGCCTCTAACACCAAAACGCAGAATGCCTTTATTCAAAGGTTTTCAGTTACAGACACTCAACCGTAAAACCACGCCCCTGAGTCTCTCTACACCAGATCCTCCCAATGTCTCCCCCTCCCCACAAACACACCTTGGTCTCCTAACAAAGGAAACTGATAAAGAGTTCTGGTTAAAGCCAGATCTGGGAGTGGGGGTGGAAGCAGGCAAATGGTTACAGAATACACATGGGGGAAAACCATAGTATCGATCACACAACACTAACACTAAATACAGGGCAAGGAAATGTCAGAAAATTAAACGCAAATAAACATGGTCCTGGCCATTCCGTCACAATGCTCCCCCCTTGATCAGCACTCCGGCAGACACAGCCAGACCCCGACGGGTCAGCTCAAGGAATGTCTGGGCCTGCTCACAGTTAGCGTTCAAGTTCAGTTTGTCGACTCAACCCATCAGCATTGCCGTTCTGCTTCCCGGGTCGATAGTGGATGGTGAAGTCAAAGGCTTGTAGGGCCAGGCTCCATCGCAATAGCCTGCCATGGTCTCCTGCAACTCAGTGAAGCCAGACCAATGGGTTGTGGTCGGTGAGCAGGGCAAAGGGGAGGCCATAAAGGTAGTGCTGCAATTTCTTTACGGACCACACAACAGCGAGGCATTCCTTTTCGATGGCCGCATAACAGACCTCCCGTGGCAGTAACTTTCAGCTCAAAAAGGCCACAGGGTGCTCATGTCCATCCTCGCAGACTTGGCTCAGTACTGCCCCCAGTCCAAATGTAGAAGTGTCTGTATGAACGAGAAAATGTTTAGCTGGATCAGGGGCATCAGTGAGAGCACACTTTAGCTGTGTCACGTATCCCCCTGAATACCAGAATAGTGGTCCCTATACGTAGACCGATCTCTAACCTTCCGATCCTTGAATGGTCGGCACAACTAGACGGATAATTAACCAGACAATATACAAAAAAGGGTAAACACCAGACAGATGTACAGAATAGAGTATTCGTTCTCCCTAGGACCTTAGTAATATAAGGGGTAGTCTGATGTGTGCTTAGGGTGCCACACAGACTGACCTCGGTACCAAAGTTAGGAGCAGAACCGTGAGAAGAGTTAATGCCAATACAAGGGTTATACACAGGTGGTTCGTTTGCCAATGCCAGGGGTCATACACAGAATGGTTCGTTCGCCAATGCCAGGGGTCATACACAGAATGGTTCGTTCGCCAATGCCAGGGGTCATACACAGAATGGTTCGTTCGCCAATGCCAGGGGTCATACACAGAATGGTTCGTTCGCCAATGCCAGGGGTCATACACAGAATGGTTAAAGTCAGAAGCAAGGTCAGACACAGATAATAGCCAAAATACACAAGAGCTCTGCGGGAAGTGAATACCACGTCAGGGCACCGGCGTCTCTGTGAGGCTGGGCTTTAAACCCGGCGGGTCTGCGTCAGCGCGCCAGGCCCCGCCCCCCGGCGTCCCACGTGTGTGGAAACTGGCTGCGATATCACTCGGCGCCTGGTCAGCGAGCAGCGAGGAAGCTGCTGCCAGGCGCCGCCGGAACGGGGGCACATCGTGACAAGCTGTTTGACAGCTTCCTCGCACTCTGAGGCCCAGGACACCTGACGGGGTAGGCTTCTTTTGTCAGATCAGTAAGGGGCTTCGCTATGCTGCTATAGTTTTGGACAAATTTCCTATAGTAGCCTGCCGTCCTGAGAAAAGCCATCACTTGGGTCTTAGTGCGGGGTGTGGGCCAGTTGACTATTGCCTCAACTTTTTCTGGCTCGGGACGCTGCTTTCCCCGACCCACCGGTGGCCCAAGTATTGTACCTCTGCCATACCAATGTGACACTTTTCTGGCTTTAAAGTCAGCCCAGCATGACGGATCCTGTGTAGTACATTTTCTATGTGGAGGAGGTGTTCACCCCATGTCGCGCTGTAGATGGCAATGTCATCCAAGTAGGCACAGGCAAAGTCTTGGAGGCCATCGAGTAACCTGTCCACCATCCTCTGAAAGGTGGCTGGGGCGTTCTTCATCCCGAAATGCATTACTTTAAATTGGTACAGGCCAAAAGGGGGTGACGAATGCTGACTTGCGGATGGCATCGGGAGCCAGGGGGATCTGCCAGTATCCCTTTCGTAGGTCGATAGTGGTCAGACAATTCCCCCTAGCTATCTGGTCCAACAACTCATCTGCTAGCGGCATGGGTCTCCTGTAATCCACACAGAACCAGGTAGTCCCATACCGCTTGGGTACTAGGGCTACAGGGGAGGCCCAGGGACGGTCTGAGCCCTCAATGACTCCCAGGCTGAGCATCTCCTGCAACTCCTTGCGCATCCCGTCTCTAACCGACTCAGGGATGCGAAAAGGAGGTTGCCTAAGGGGGGGTCTAGCCCTGTGTTTCTACCTTGTGCAGGGCTAGCTCTGGGTAGTCGGCTCCCCAGACAGGACTCGTCTGGCTAACAGAGCGCGGGCTTGCTCTTTTTACAGGTCGCTAAGCGCTTCTCTTAGCTGTACAGATTCCACCTTGTCTGAGGGGGTTCCCTTCCCCAGGAGGTCGGGTAAGGGAAGTTTTCCAGTCTCTACGGATGCGTGAGTTTGAATCCCACTGGCTGCCACCAGTGTTACATATCCTAGTACCACAGGGGCCCCTTTCCGCTGAACCAGGAGGTATTCGTCCCCAGAGTAGATGACACAAACTGTGAGCTCAATCCTTGCCTCTTGAGCACCGAAACGTAGAATGCCTTTATTCAAAAGGTTTTCATTTACAGACACTAAAACGTAAAACCACGCCCCTGCGTTTCTCTACACAGATCCTCCCCCTACACACACACCCCCATGTCTCCTAACAAAGGAAACTGATAGAGTTCTGGTTACAGCCAAATCTGGGAGGAGGGGGCGGAAGCAGGGCAAATGTTACCGATTACACATGGGGGGGGACACAGTGTCGCTCACACAACACTAAATACAGGGCAAGGAAATGTCAGAAAAAATAAATGCAAATAAAACGTGGTCATGGCCGTTCCGTCACAGAAGATAATTGCTCCAGTGGTTTATTTAATTCAGGGATCAGTGCAATTTGATGTATTGAATGATCAGAGGTTCGATCATGCCGACAAACCGCATCTCACCACTCTGATCATCACAAATCCTGATCAGGTTCTCTTAGATTGTCCTGGTACGTTTTTATTCACGGTTAAATACTCAAGGAATACATCACTAAGCTTTGATAAAGAGAGGTTGAACGTGTGCATGAGATGCTTCTTCCTCTGTCCGCAATAGTGGGGCAGATCCTGGATCTGGTTCCTAAATGTTGGAGGATTTGGAAGACCCGGGGTAATATTACAATCTTAACGCTAGCATTAACCTAACGCTCACACAGCTGAGACTAAGTGGCCCTAGCGCAGGCCGACCAGATTACATTCCGTATGCTAAATGGGTTAATAAACCCATTAGTACATCAGAGATCGTGCTTTTCAGTGCGTGTTTACTGTACTTTGCGATCCCCATGTTAAAGACAGGGAGCACAAAGAGTTAATTAGCGTTGGGATTATAAAGTCCTGACGCTAATCACGTCTGTCTGTGGCTACTGAAATGTTCCTCACAGCTTGGAGCTGATGATAAATGTTTCCGCAGAAGACGTATCAGTGAGCACCAGCTGAAAATCTCCCCCAAAATTACATACACACTTCTCATCCCACGATGAGGACGCCAGCTTCATCCGCTGCTTCTTGGGGAGAAAAGTCCCCAGTCTCCCTCCGCGATCACTCCGCCGACCTGGGAGGCCGACCAAGGATGAGATCTGGAAATTCCTGGCCCTGATAATTCTCCAGGGAGTCGTCGCTAAACCGATGCAGAAGTGGTACTGGACAACCAATAAATTGCTTTCAACGCCATTCTTTGGCACCGTGATGCCAGAGTACCAGTTCACAATCATTATGAAATACCTGCACTTCGTGAACAACGAGGAATTTGACGACACCACACATCCTTCCCCTAAAGTATGAAATGATCGTCACAAATTTCCAGCGCACCTATGTGCCAGAGAGGGACATCAGTATAGACGAAAGTCTAATGGCATACAAGGGACGGCTGAGCTGGGTGCAGTACATCGCATCAAAGAGGGCACGATTTGGCGTGAAATCCTATATGCTCTGTGAATCCTCATCCGGCTACATCTGGAACTCCGTTATATACCCGGGCAAAGGGATGAAATTCGCCGCCAAATACAGCAAATATGGATTGGCAACATCCTCCGTGCTGTCACTCACTGAGCCATTGCTGGATCAGGGCTATTGTGTGACAACGGACAATTTCTACACATCCCCTGAACTCTGAGTGTCTCCTGCAGCACAAGACAGACGCATATGGGACCGTCCGACCTAACTGGCGCGACATGCCACCAATCTTCAGAAGTAAAAAGCTGAAGACTGGAAACATGATTGCCTGTCAGAAAGGCAAAATGATGGCACTGCATTGGCGAGACAAGAAAGATGTTTGCCTGACGAGCACCGTCCATGACAACTCCACTGTCATGGTACATCCGAGAGGTGGCAAAGACATTATGAAGCCGCAGGTCGTGGTGGATTACAATTCCACCATGGGAGGTGTTGACCGAGCTGATCAAGCGATGACATTTTACCTTGCGATGCGTAAACAACAGAAGTATTACAAGAAGTATTACAAGAAGATCTTCAGGCATCTTCTTGAACAGTGCCTGTGGAATGCCTACATTCCAGGTACATACAGATACACATACACATACAGGTTTTATAGCCCTTGAAAAAGTCTTCGGACGAAACGCGTTGGGCAATTTTATAATTATACGATTGCTTTAATAAATTTTTACTTATTTAATCACCTTCCCGACCTGATTATTCTACCTGAATACCGGAGAATATCGATCATTAAGCCGCTGGGACGTCCGATCCAGAGCGCTCCACATAATCCACTGGGGTCATCCCGCCCAGCGAAAAAGGTCAGAAAAAGCTTAATATTATACTTCTTTGAATGCCTACATTCTGCAGAAAAAGGCAAGTGACCAGCCCCTCCTTCATTCGGACTACATTTGGAAGGTTGCTGAATGTATATTTCTGCACCATCATACACCGGTGGCTGGCAGTAGACCTGGATGCAGTGCTGTTGGCGTTGTCAACCCTGAACGCCTGAATGGTCGTCACTTCGTGGACCACATCCCACCAACAGAGCGGAAGTCAGCGCCTACCAGGATGTGTGTGGTGTGTTGCTCCAAGCGGGATGACAAGGGCAAGAAAATCCGAAAGGAGACCAGGTTCCATTGTCCTGATTGTGACGATGGACTTTGTGCAGTCCCATGTTTCAAGATATATCATATCAAATGATGTATACTGAGACAATATGCAGTCACTAATATTGCAAACCTGTTTTATGAAAGATTTCAGTAGTTTTGGTTTGATTATTTTATTGAATATTATTTATTTCCATTATTTTGGATAATTATTTGTGGGATAATAAATTATTATTTTGTGTTTCAAACCTTCTCTGACTCCGTGTGTTTACATGACTCTTATTTGCACGGATTTCAGTGAGTTATTCCTACGGATTACAGGCCTACTATATAAAACAACACATTTCCTTCCCACAAAAACTGAAATGCTTTTTGACACAAAATTTTGAAAAAATCAGACCGACAGGGAGATTGGAAGCTAGAATGGGGACACAAAGGGGAAACCTGCAGGTTCACATTATCCACCTTAGCGTCCCTGTTTTAGCAGGCAGAATGCAGACACGCAAACTAGAAAGGTCCCTGATGAGATGGCCCGGTCCTTAAAATGCCTGGATTTAAGCAAAAAAAGAATAAATTTGGAGTTAGAGTCTGGGAGAAGCAAATATTTATTACGCTATCACTGGATTAGAACAGCCAAAAGTTGATGCACATCACCACTGTTTCGGTCACTGTGTATTATAAACAGAGCGAGAGACTAGGTCCATATAGCCAGGGGTCAAAACACAGCAAAAACCAAAATGGGGTTAACACTGACGCATAGTCAAGAACAGCCAGGCGTCGGTGTGAATCCAAACGATTCAGCGCAATGAGCAGGAGATATGGTCAAGATACTAGCCAAAAGGTCAGTACACTGCAGATCAGTTAATCGGGGGTTAATATGAACAGAGAACAATAGACCAGGTCGAGATACTAGTCATGGGACGGTACACAATAAGCCGATCAGAGATTCAGGGTTAACCACAAGAGCAGAGTCAAATAAAAGCAAAAGTCTGTGCACAGTAATCACCGCGGTAGATCAAGAGTTAACGAGGGCAGAGAGTGAGAGACTAGGTCGAGCTCATTAGAGGCGCGTCTCCCCCTACAGGGTATAACACTCATTACACCTTGAGTGGCGGCGTGTACCTTCTAAACGGGCTCTGCTACACATCGTGTATTTTCCTGATTTCTCGGAGGGGGGGTGTCAGAGGGGATGGTGTATAGTTTTAAGTCTGGTGAAAACTTCAGCAGAGAAAGACATTTTAGGAGATCTTTTATCTCGAGACGCTTGGAAGTTGGGCTCCACATAGACCCATGTGACGGCCTAGTGCACCCCGCCCAACCAGGAATGCTGAGTCAAATGTTTTGGGTGCTTCTGAAAATCGTGCCGCAGCTTGCCCAGGGCCCTTGGTGTGCTGACGGCTTCCTCTCGTGTTGAATCATTTCCTGAATTTCTGGTCTGTTTATGTTTTTATTATCGCTTGGGAAAATAAAATAAACAAATTGATGACAATTCTCAATTTACATGGTGTGCGTTTTCAAACGGGGTGTTTTCCTCAGTAGAATTTTGAAGAATGCTTTACGAGCCTTTGTCTGGACCAGAGAAACATGACAAAATACAGGTGTGTGATTAATTATGCAAATATTGTCTCCTTCAATCCCAGCACAAGATTGTGGATAGAATGAGGGCCCTGGGCATGATCACAGTATTACCCGCTTTTGCCGGTCACATCCCACAAGGCGTAATAAGGTGAGAAATAATCTGTTTATTGATTCTCCATTACATTTTAAGTTGGGCACTCGGAGAGGTGGCCCCGTCTCAAACTCTAGGATTTGGTGTGGTTTGTGGTCATTTGTACCATTTCCACCTAGAAGAGCAGCTGGTGCACAAATAACTTCTTTCTTTCGAGCATCGATTGCTCTCTGTAGAAACATCACAGATCTTATAAGGTGGAATGTGATCAGAAGAACCGGAATTAAACCAACACTTCACAGGATTGAACCTCACATCAAACATATAAAACTAAACAAAGAAAGAAGTGGTAAATCTAGTAGCTGCTGGTTTCATGTTGGCACCACAAGTGATGCTATGGAAAGTTTATCAGTATTAGAACCTTGATCGTTACACAAATATAATAGTAATAAAATTTCCATAGCAACACTTGTGGTGCCAGCATGAAACCAGCAGCTAGATTGTAAAGGTACGTTATGGTTTAGATTTTGTGTTTATAAAGGTACGTTATGGTTTAGATTTTGTGTTTATAAAGGTACGTTATGGTTTAGATTTTGTGATTATAAAGGTACGTTATGGTTTAGATTTTGTGATTATAAAGGTACGTTAAGGTTTAGATTTTGTGTTTGTAAAGGTACGTTATGGTTTAGATTTTGTGTTTGTAAAGGTACTGTATGGTTTAGATTTTGTGATTATAAAGGTACGTTAAGGTTTAGATTTTGTGTTTGTAAAGGTACGTTATGGTTTAGATTTTGTGTTTGTAAAGGTACTGTATGGTTTAGATTTTGTGATTATAAAGGTACGTTATGGTTTAGATTTTGTGTTTGTAAAGGTACGTTATGGTTTAGATTTTGTGTTTGTAAAGGTACTGTATGGTTTAGATTTTGTGATTATAAAGGTACGTTAAGGTTTAGATTTTGTGTTTGTAAAGGTACGTTATGGTTTAGATTTTGTGTTTGTAAAGGTACTGTATGGTTTAGATTTTGTGATTATAAAGGTACGTTATGGTTTAGATTTTGTGTTTATAAAGGTACGTTATGGTTTAGATTTTGTGATTATAAAGGTACGTTAAGGTTTAGATTTTGTGTTTGTAAAGGTACGTTATGGTTTAGATTTTGTGTTTGTAAAGGTACTGTATGGTTTAGATTTTGGGTTTGTAAAGGTACGTTAAGGTTTAGATTTTGGCTTTGTAAAGGGACTGTCAAGCTTCATGGTTTTTGCACAATTTGTCCTGCTTGAAAGGAACTTCGAACATCAACACTGGAAAGAATAACTGTTATCCACTCTTCATTCATTTGCATTTAAGTTTAAATTCATTAAATTGGGTAGTAAATATAGTAGCTGTAGATTGATTAGGTGAATAGTTGAAAAGTTGAATAGGTGATTAGATGAATTAAAGTGATGCATAGATGAATTCGGTAAATAGATGAGTAGGTGAATTAAAAGTGAAAAACCTTAAACAGAAATTGTATAAATACATTGCACATAAGGCTTGTTAATCATTAACTTCTGTGCCAGTTTCATATACATTCACTAGCACACACTTCTAGAATATCACTACTGCCAAAATATATTTTAACTTAAAGAAAACAGACATGAAATGAGCTAATATAAAGAACTGCATTTGGAATCTCCTCACACTGAGCATGAAATAGATCTAAAAGTTAACTGACTGCATTTATCACTAAACTGGCTCAATTCCTTTCCTGTATTTCCTGTATTTGAACCAATCCTTTTGCTCACTGGCTGCCACTCCAGGATCTGAAGATGTTTGTAAATCTCTGTGCACTTTCTTATGTCCAGGTTGCCTGCCTCATGGCATGGCATGGAGCTCTCAGATGGCCCCTCCCTTCCTTCACAGATTTCCTCTCTGAGGCTGCTGGAAAGCCTGACCTCTGCTCTGACTGGCTGACCCTAAATGGAGCTGAATTGCATGCAGGGACTAGTAGTTCTCACAGACTCTTGCAGATTTCAATTACATAAGCTGAATTACAGTCATTTTATTATCCCACTTGCTTGTACATTAGCTGACTATTCTGTACCTCTGCAGTTTGACTTGAGAGATACGTTATGGTTTAGATTTTGTGTTTTTAAAGGTACGTTAAGGTTTAGATTTTGTGTTTATAAAGGTACGTTATGGTTTAGATTTTGTGTTTATAAAGGTACGTTAAGGTTTAGATTTTGTGTTTATAAAGGTACGTTATGGTTTAGATTTTGTGATTATAAAGGTACGTTATGGTTTAGATTTTGTGATTATAAAGGTACGTTATGGTTTAGATTTTGTGTTTATAAAGGTACGTTATGGTTTAGATTTTGTGTTTATAAAGGTACGTTATGGTTTAGATTTTGTGATTATAAAGGTAAGTTATGGTTTAGATTTTGTGATTATAAAGGTACGTTATGGTTTAGATTTTGTGATTATAAAGGTACGTTATGGTTTAGATTTTGTGATTATAAAGGTACGTTATGTTGGTTTAGATTTTGTGTTTATAAAGGTACGTTATGGTTTAGATTTTGTGTTTATAAAGGTACGTTATGGTTTAGATTTTGTGATTATAAAGGTAAGTTATGGTTTAGATTTTGTGATTATAAAGGTACGTTATGGTTTAGATTTTGTGATTATAAAGGTACGTTATGGTTTAGATTTTGTGATTATAAAGGTACGTTATGGTTTAGATTTTGTGATTATAAAGGTACGTTATGGTTTAGATTTTGGGTTTATAAAGGTACGTTATGGTTTAGATTTTGTGATTATAAAGGTACGTTATGGTTTAGATTTTGTGTTTATAAAGGTACGTTATGGTTTAGATTTTGGGTTTATAAAGGTACGTTATGGTTTAGATTTTGGGTTTATAAAGGTACGTTATGGTTTAGATTTTGTGATTATAAAGGTACGTTAAGGTTTAGATTTTGTGTTTATAAAGGTACGTTAAGGTTTAGATTTTGTGTTTATAAAGGTACGTTATGGTTTAGATTTTGGGTTTATAAAGGTACGTTATGGTTTAGATTTTGTGATTATAAAGGTACGTTATGGTTTAGATTTTGTGTTTATAAAGGTACGTTATGGTTTAGATTTTGTGATTATAAAGGTACGTTATGGTTTAGATTTTGTGATTATAAAGGTACGTTATGGTTTAGATTTTGTGATTATAAAGGTACGTTATGGTTTAGATTTTGTGATTATAAAGGTACGTTATGGTTTAGATTTTGTGATTATAAAGGTACGTTATGGTTTAGATTTTGTGATTATAAAGGTACGTTATGGTTTAGATTTTGTGTTTATAAAGGTACGTTATGGTTTAGATTTTGTGATTATAAAGGTACGTTATGGTTTAGATTTTGTGTTTATAAAGGTACGTTAAGGTTTAGATTTTGTGATTATAAAGGTACGTTATGGTTTAGATTTTGTGTTTATAAAGGTACGTTATGGTTTAGATTTTGTGATTATAAAGGTACGTTATGGTTTAGATTTTGTGATTATAAAGGTACGTTATGGTTTAGATTTTGTGATTATAAAGGTACGTTATGGTTTAGATTTTGTGATTATAAAGGTACGTTATGGTTTAGATTTTGTGATTATAAAGGTACGTTATGGTTTAGATTTTGTGATTATAAAGGTACGTTATGGTTTAGATTTTGTGATTATAAAGGTACGTTATGGTTTAGATTTTGTGTTTATAAAGGTACGTTATGGTTTAGATTTTGTGTTTATAAAGGTACGTTATGGTTTAGATTTTGGGTTTATAAAGGTACGTTATGGTTTAGATTTTGTGATTATAAAGGTACGTTATGGTTTAGATTTTGTGATTATAAAGGTACGTTATGGTTTAGATTTTGTGTTTATAAAGGTACGTTATGGTTTAGATTTTGTGTTTATAAAGGTACGTTATGGTTTAGATTTTGTGATTATAAAGGTACGTTATGGTTTAGATTTTGTGATTATAAAGGTACGTTATGGTTTAGATTTTGTGATTATAAAGGTACGTTATGGTTTAGATTTTGTGTTTATAAAGGTACGTTATGGTTTAGATTTTGTGATTATAAAGGTACGTTATGGTTTAGATTTTGTGTTTATAAAGGTACGTTAAGGTTTAGATTTTGTGTTTATAAAGGTACGTTAAGGTTTAGATTTTGGGTTTATAAAGGTACGTTATGGTTTAGATTTTGTGTTTATAAAGGTACGTTATGGTTTAGATTTTGTGATTATAAAGGTACGTTATGGTTTAGATTTTGTGTTTATAAAGGTACGTTATGGTTTAGATTTTGTGATTATAAAGGTACGTTATGGTTTAGATTTTGTGTTTATAAAGGTACGTTATGGTTTAGATTTTGTGATTATAAAGGTACGTTATGGTTTAGATTTTGTGATTATAAAGGTACGTTATGGTTTAGATTTTGTGATTATAAAGGTACGTTATGGTTAGATTTTGTGATTATAAAGGTACGTTATGGTTTAGATTTTGTGATTATAAAGGTACGTTATGGTTTAGATTTTGTGATTATAAAGGTACGTTATGGTTTAGATTTTGTGATTATAAAGGTACGTTATGGTTTAGATTTTGTGTTTATAAAGGTACGTTAAGGTTTAGATTTTGTGATTATAAAGGTACGTTATGGTTTAGATTTTGTGATTATAAAGGTACGTTATGGTTTAGATTTTGTGATTATAAAGGTACGTTTAGATTTTGTGGCCTCTAACACATGTAGGTTTTGTTTTTTTCGGCGCTCCTGGATTAGGGCCTCAGTAACGGCCGTTTGGAAGAGACGCTGCGGTATATTGCAGAGACATTGAAAATGCTGATTCGAGTTACAGATCGGTTTTCCCTTGGGTTTTATTTTGCAGATTATTTCCAAATGTTAACTTCACGAAGCTCGGCGCTTGGAGCTGTTTCAACTGCACGTTTTCCTGTAGTTATCTGTTGGATCCGGAAGACCCCCTTTTCCAGAAGATTGGGGGGCTTTTCATGAAGGAAATGCTCCATGAATTTGGGACAGATCATATCTACAATGCAGACACCTTCAATGAGATGGATCCTACATCCTCTGATCCAGCCTACCTGTCCGCAGTCAGTGGCGCCATATTCCAGTCCATGACAAATGGTAAGGGACCCAGGGGCTCGCCACAAAGGAATCTGCCAAGAATTTGTCAAGCTTTGTGCATAGAAATATCTATTTCCACATGTATAAAGTCGTCTCCAGGTTATCTTTCCTAGTTCCTCTGAAGAGGATATGTTCTAGGTGTTTATGTCCCTGTGGTCATGGTATGGGGTGTAGGAGCTTGCCCCTCCGGCTGCCAGCACGTGCGGCCACGTGTCTATCATTTCCCTGCTTTGATGTGCTGTTTTTCGAGTATCCCAGAATCTCCGCCATTTCTATGTGATTTCACGCCACGTCTTTTTAACACAAACACTTCTACGTATACTATTTTTAAAAGGTTACGGTGATGGAGCACGTCATGGAAAATGTGTTTTTGTTCCACATGTCTCTGCAGTCCTTCATATGGTGCCCTTAGGCTACTAACTTGTTTCTTCTGCAAGGCAATGCGAGGTCCCTCCATGGCCTATTCATAGGGGGATGTACACACACACACACACACAATTATGTGTTAACGAAATGCATCTGATTCAGCCCCCCCATATCTTTTATTGCTGTAAATCCTAAAGAAGAAATTAGGGCTGCAACTAACGGTTATTTGCAAAGGATTTTACCAGGAAGGATACATTGAGATTTCTCTCGTTTTCAAGTATGTCCTGGGTTCAAGAACATTGAGTGGTTACAGAAATACAAAATAATAAAATGCAAACTATTAAAAACAAAACACAAATATACAGATTAACATATCATGGGAGGGGCTAGAACCTCGGGTTAATTAGGGTGATTTGCAAAGTGGAAGCAGCTGGAAAGTAAGCTACAGATTTCAGACCAGCACTGGGTGGATGGGGAGGGAGGGTGGGACAGCAGAGTCCAGGAGCAAGCGCTGTGGCAGAGGGTGATGTGAGTGTGTGGCCGGGCTGTGGAAGAAAGAATTTGCAGAGTCAGATCGTTGGCATAATTCGTTGGCAAATTAATCGATTCATCGGATTAAATTTTTTTTTAAAAAAATTACGTAAAAGGAATACTATGTAAAAAAACAACCTTTTTTAAATAATTTTTTACGTAACCAATTTGCATAGTGTACATTACTTTCGTAGCTCTATACGCACATTAAATACTTTTCGCACACAAGTTACACGAGCGCCTGGTCAGAGTGATGGATTGATGTTGCGTACGCATAAACCCATGTCTGCTTTCTCCTCCAACGAACACTACTGCGAGCGCTCCGATAGACGTGAGGTCAGTATGAAAGCATGGTGAAAAGGGGAGCACTGCACAAAGCCTGACCACTTTAATAAGCTAAAGTGGTCAAGGTGCATAGAGTGTCCCTTTTATAATAATTTCATGAACAAACTGAACGGGGGGAGGGTCTGGAGGTGGAAGGGAGTGAGTTTGGGTAAGGGACTTGACCCGAGTTTGAGAGGGAGTGGGTTTGGACAAAAGACCAGACGTGAGTGTGGAAGGGAGTTTGTAAAAAGGGACCAGACCAAAGGGAGAGAATAGCCGCTACAGACCAAACATGAGGTGGCAGGCAGGTTGGGGTGGTGGCACAAAACTCCAGATTCAAGAATAAAACCCCACCGTTACTGCGCCCATACCCAGTGACGGTATCCCAGGGTTTGTTCTAGTGCTGCTAGAGTTGTAAACTGAATAGAAACAAACTGGTTACTTATGTCTGATATAAGCCTAGACATAAATCACACAGAGTAAAGCAGCGACGCGTCTTTTGCAATCAGCAGAATCTGAGGTTATAATGTTTAACTGAGTCTAACTCTAAACAGTGTGTGCTGTACACAGGCAGATTAATCAACCAACCGATTAGTTGTCAACTATTTTCATTATCGATTAATCGACGACTAATCGATTAGTTGTTTCAGCCCTAGAAGAAATAGAGAGCCGCTAAGGGCTATCATGGCTCCCCATTACCAGCTGACCTGGAAGAGGGGCCCTCATTAAGTGCAGGAGCCGCAGAAGGCAGCTTGTGGACAGAAATCACACCGTGGGACGGGAGAGAGTTTGGCATTTTTTTAATGTGTTTATAGTAACCGTCACAGCTGGTAATAGCAGCTCAAGCCAATAGCAGCTCACTTTGATTCAGGCCATTTTTCTATGAATTGAGAATTCTGTTGCATCACGGTATAAATATATCAGGACCCCTTGGCCTCTCTTCATTGTCTGCCCCCTCAGCTTGCTCAGTCACATTACCCTACCTCTCCCCATAATGACATCCACCATGACAGTGTGGGCATCCCTGTTTGCTAAAATGGAAATACCTGTCCACGACCTCCTAGTTTATGTCAGGCACCTTCACCCCACACTACCAGGACAGTGGACGCTTCCCACGAGACCCGCACTTTTTGTAGGGGGAAGTAGGGCATTGCCAGCAGAGCGTCTGCCATTTTCTCAGCCTCCACCGTTCCAACTTCGGTTTCATATCCACCGACTACTACAATATCTACATACACTAGTCTCCCCGGAGACCGTTTCTCACCCTCTCCACGGCCTTTGAAGTGTTGATCGAGAGAGGAGTGGCTCCTGTGCACAGCGTATTGCTCTTATAGTCCATGCTGAACCTGTATAATGTTCCACTCACAGACCATAGGTCTAGGTCGGAGAGCGATTGACCGACCTTTTACGGACTCTGACGGATCTGTACCCAAGGGCTCAAAAAGTCAATTACAAATTACTCACCAGATGGTATAGGACCCCCGATAGGTTGAAACACATTCATGATAGCAGATCAAGCGCCTGCTGGCGTTGCAGACTGCAAGATGCACACCACATGCACATGTAATGAGCGTGTCCCCTAGTATATCCTAGGAGTAGGTACACGAATACCTCTGTTGTCCCATTGAACCCGCGCCAACCTTCACATAGAAACATAGAAAAAATGTCGGCAGATAAGAACCTTTCGGCCCATCTAGTCTGCCCAATTACATGGATACTTTACCTGGATTTATCTTTTGTTTAGGATAGCCTTATGCCTATCCCATGCTTGCTTAAATTCAATTACTGTTTTGGCCTCTACCACTTCTACTGGAAGACTGTTCCATGTATCCACCACCCTCTCAGTAAAATAATGCTTCCTGATGTTACTTTTAAACCTTTGCCCCTCTAATCTAAGACTATGTCCTCTTGTTTTGCTACTTTGTTTCCTTTTAAATATACTCCCTTCCTCTACCTTGTGGATTCCCTTTACGTATTTAAATGTTTCTATCATATCTCCTCTGTCTTGTCTTTTTTCCAAGCTGTAGCTTGAGGCAATGATGGCAGCTGAAAAAGTAGATTTAGTGGCGGTTACTGAGACATGGTTCAGTGAGAAAAATAACTGGGACATAACAATACCGGGGTACTCTTTATATAGAAAAGACAGAGAAGGTAGGAAAGGAGGAGGAGTGGCCCTGTATGTGAAAAACAACATAAAAACGACCCAAATAAAAAGTGAGCGAGGTGAACATAGAGTCAGTTTGGGTTACGCTAACATTTGGAATTCATACAGTAGCTCGTGTAGGTGTGATCTATAGACCCCCTGGACAAGTAGAAGAGCTAGATAATCTGCTGTTTGAGGAAATAGCCAAAATGGCAATGAAGGGGGAAGTTATTGTCATGGGGGACTTTAACCTTCCTGATGTGAACTGGAAAACCAAAACAGCTGGGTGCACCAGGAGTACAAATATTCTAAACTCCCTACTGGGATTATCTCTAACTCTATCTCTAGTAGTTGAGGAGCCGACCCGTAAAGAGGCCATATTGGATTTAATACTCACAAATGGAGGTTTGGTATCGGACGTTGTTGTAGGTGAAAATTTGGGATCTAGTGATCACCAGTCAGTATGGTTTAATATAAGAACAGGGATGGAGCCGCACCACACAAAAACAAAAGTTTTAGACTTTAAAAAAACAGATTTTTCTAAAATGAGATTTTGTGTGAAGGAGTCATTATCAGACTGGAGGAGTTTAAAGGGAGTCCAGGAGAAATGGGATTATTTAAAGGAAGCATTATTGAAGGCCACAGGCAATTGCATTCTGCTTGTTAGCAAAAACAAAAAAGGGAAGAAACCACTGTGGTACTCTGCAGAAGTGGCCAAAATAGTGAAGAACAAAAAGACAGCATTCAATAATTATAAAAAAACTCAGGCAAAGCAATTTATAAGAGTTTCCAAAGCACACGCAGAAGAGAAAATAGCTCAGTCAGTAAAAAAGGGGGACAAAACATTTTTTAGATACATAAACGAGAAAAGAAAAGTAAAACAAGGATTAGTTAGATTAAAAACAAAGGAAGGAAGGTATGTAGAAGAGGATAAAAGTCTCGCTGACTGCCTCAATGAATATTTTTGTTCAGTCTTTGCAGAAGAAAAGGAAGGAAAGGGACCTCAGTTAGGAGGAAACACTAACGAGACATTTACATATCAGTTTACAGAGGAGGAGGTTCTACAGCAGCTGTCTAAAGACAAATAAGTCAATGGGGCCTGATGGGATCCACCCTAATTTATTAAAAGAGCTGTGATGTAATAGAAAAACCGTTAACAGATTTATTTAACCAATGCTTGTTAACGGGAGTCGTCCCAGAAGACTGGAAATTAGCAAATGTTGTGCCCATTTACAAAAAGGGTAGTAGGGAGGAATCGGGAAACTATAGGCCAGTTAGTCTTACGTCAGTAGTGGGGAAATTAACGGTCATACACCTCTGCCCTCCACTTGGCCAAACAATCCTTCTTCTCATCTCATATCTACGCTGTCCTCCAACCCTAAACGGTTCTGGTCCACCTTCAACACCCTCCTCTAGCCACCTGCACCTCCCCCCTCAGCTGCCTTCAGCGCTCAAGACCTGGCAGACTACTCCCTCAGTAAAACTCAAACTATCAGAAGCAACATCCCAACACAAGATAGTTATCTGCCACCTCCACTCCCAGAGGTCCCCTCTGTCACCCTCTGCCGCTTCCTCCCAGCCACTGAGGAGGAAGTCAATTCCTTATTGTCCTTCTCACATCTCACCACGTGTCCGCTCGACCCCATTCCCTCACATCTAATTCTTCCCCTCTCCTCCTCCCTCACCCCTGCTCTCACACACATCTTCAACCTATCTCTCTCCACTGGCTCCTTTCCATCCGCCTTCAAACACGCGCTAGTTACCCCTTTACTAAAGAAACCATCCCTCGATCCCAACTCTCCATCCAACTACCGCCCTGTATCCCTGCTTCCCTTTACCTCTAAGCTCTTAGAAAAACTAGTCTTCAACCGCCTCTCCCTCTTCCTGTCCTCCAATTCCCTACTTGACCCCCTGCAATCTGGCTTCCGTGCCCTACACTCAACTGAAACTGCCCTCAAAGTCACCAACGACCTCCTAACTGCTAAAAAACACGGCCACTATTCTATTCTCATCCTGCTTGACCTCTCGGCTGCTTTTGACACTGTTGACCACCCCCTCCTTCTACAGACCCTCAACTCTCTGGGTCTCTGTGACACTGCACTTGCTTGGGTTGACTCCTATTTATCCAACAGGTCCTTCTGTGTGTCCTTTGCTGGTAACTCCTCCTCCTCATTGCCTCTATCTGTTGGTGTACCTCAAGGCTCTGTCCTTGGTCCTCGGCTCTTTTCCATCTACACCTCCTCCCTGGGCAAAATCATCAACAGCTTTGGCTTTAATTACCACCTCTACGCTGATGACACTCAGATCTACCTCTCTACCCCTGATCTCTCTCCCCCGGTCCTTTCAAAAGTCAGTGAATGTTTATCTGGCATCTCCTCCTGGATGGCCTCCCACCACCTAAAGCTCAACATGTCAAAGACTGAGCTCCTACTTATTCCTCCCTCCAATGCCTCCCCACCTCTTGTCTTCTCTATCACGGTGGAGGGTATCACCATCTCCCCATCAAACCAAGTTCGCTGCCTTGGAGTTACACTTGACTCTGCTCTTTCCTTCATCCCCCACATCAAGTCTCTTTCCTCCTCCTGCCGATACCAACTGCGTAATATTTCCAGAATTCGGCCATTTCTTACCGCTGTCACCACAAAACAACTCATACACGCCCTGGTAATCTCCCGACTCGACTATTGCAATAATCTCTTATCTGGCCTCCCTCTGTCCCGCCTCTCCCCCCTACAATCCATCCTGAACGTCTCCGCCGGGCTAATTCACCTCACCCGCCGCTCTGTCTCTGCCGCTCCCCTCTGCGAGTCCCTTCACTGGCTCCCCATCCACTGCAGAATTAAGTTCAAAATCCTTATCCTTACCTACAAAACCCTCACTAACTCAGCTCCCCACTACCTGTCCTCACTAATCACCAAATACACCCCAGCCCGCTCCCAAAGGTCAAACAGTGACCTGCGCCTAGCTTCTCCCCGCATCACCTCTTCCCATGATAGGCTGCAGGATTTCTCATGCGCAGCCCCCACTCTCTGGAACGCTCTCCCTCGTACTGTCAGACTTTCCCCTAACTTCTCTTCCTTCAAACGCTCCCTTAAAACATTCCTATTTAGGGAAGCCGACCACCCAACTCACTGACGCAACCATCAATCACTCTCACCTTACAGTCCTCTCCTCCTGTTTCCAACCCTCCTAGATTGTGAGTTCCTACGGAATAGGCCCTCATCTCCTCCTGTACTGTTTGTCAAATGTTGTTCAATGTATTGTAACCCTGTCTATACTGTGCCTATTGTACAGCGCTGCGGAATATGCTGGCGCTTTATAAATAAAGAATAATAATAATAAAGGAAAGGATTGTTGAACATCTAAAAACACATAGATTACAGGATCAGAAACAACATGGGTTTACCTCAGGGAGATCATGCCAAACTAATCTTATTACTGTTACCCAATCAAAAAAATCAATAATAGACACAGGTGGTGCAGTAGACATTGCTTATTTAGATTTCAGTACGGCTTTTGATACTGTTCCGCATAGAAGCTTATCAATAAATTGCAATCTTTGATCTTGGATTCCAAAATTGTTGAATGGATTAGGCAGTGGCTGAGTGACAGGCAACAGAGGGTTGTGGTAAATGGAGTTTATTCGGCGCAAGGTCTTGTTACCAGTGGGGTACCTCAGGGGTCAGTACTTGGACCCATTCTATTTAATATTTTTATTAGTGATATTGCAGAAGGTATTAATGGAAAAGTATGTCTTTTTGCTGATGACACAAAGATTTGCAACAGGGTTGACGTTCCTGGAGGGATCAGCCAAATGACAAATGATTTAGGTAAACTAAAAAAATGGTTGGAGTTGTGGCAATTGAGTTTTAATGTGGATAAGTGCAAGATAATGCACCTGGGACGTAAAAACCCAAGGGCTGAATATAGAATATTTGACACAGTCCTAACCTCAACATCTGAGGAAAGGATTTAGGGGTTATTATTTCAGAGGATCTAAAGGTAAGTAGTCAATGTAATAGAGCAGCAGGAAATGCTGGCAGAATGCTTGGTTGTGTAGGGAGAGGTATTAGCAGTAGGAAAAGGGAAGTGCTCATGCCACTGTACAGAGCACTGGTGAGACCTCACTTGGAGTACTGTGTGCAGTACTGGAGACCGTATCTCCAGAAGGATATAGACACCTTAGAGAGAGTTCAGAGAAGGCTACTAAAATGGTGTACGGCTTGAAGAGAAAAGTTACCAGGAAAGGCTTAATGATCTTAACATGTACAACTTGGAAAAAAGACGAGACAGAGGAGATATGATAGAAACATTTAAATACGTAAAGGGAATCCACAAGGTAGAGGAAGGGAGTATATTTAAACGGAAACAAAGTAGCAAAACAAGAGGACATAGTCTTAGATTAGAGGGGCAAAGGTTTAAAAGTAACATCAGGAAGCATTATTTTACTGAGAGGGTGGTGGATACATGGAACCGGTTACAGAACAGCCTTCCAGTTGAAGTGGTAGAGGCCAAAACAGTAATTGAATTTAAGCAGGCATGGGATAGGCATAAGGCTATCCTAAACAAAAGATAAATCCAGGTAAAGTATCCATGTAATTGGGCAGACTAGATGGGCCGAAAGGTTCTTATCTGCCGACATTTTTCTATGTTTCTGTACATGTTAAGATCATTAAGCCTTTCCTGGTAACTTTTCTCCTTCAAGCCGTACACCATTTTAGTAGCCCTTCTCTGAACTCTCTCTAAGATGTCTATATCCTTCTGGAGATACGGTCTCCAGTGCTGCACACAGTACTCCAAGTGAGGTCTCACCAGTGCTCTGTACAGTGGCATGAGCACTTCCCATTTCCTACTGCTAATACCTCTCCCTACACAACCAAGCATTCTGCCAGCATTTCCAAGCATTCTGCCAGCATTTCCTGCTGCTCTATTACATTGACTACTTACCCTTAGATCCTCTGAAATAATAACCCCTAAATCCCTTTCCTCAGATGTTGAGGTTAGGACTGTATCAAATATTCTATATTCAGCCCTTGGGTTTTTACGTCCCAGGTGCATTATCTTGCACTTATCCACATTAAAACTCAATTGCCACAGCTCCCACCATTTTTTTAGTTTACCTAAATCATTTGTCATTTGGCTGATCCCTCCAGGAACGTCAACCCTGTTGCAAATCTTTGTGTCATCAGCAAAAAGACATACTTTACCATTAATACCTTCTGCAATATCACTAATAAAAATATTAAAGAGAATGGGTCCAAGTACTGACCCCTGAGGTACCCCACTGGTAACAAGACCTTGCGCCGAATAAACTCCATTTACCACAACCCTCTGTTGTCTGTCACTCAGCCACTGCCTAATCCATTCAACAATATTGGAATCCAAGCTCAAAGATTGCAATTTATTGATAAGCCTTCTATGCGGAACAGTATCAAAAGCCTTACTGAAATCTAAATAAGCAATTCACACCTGAAGTCTGGCTGGATGGAATAGAGGTAACGTCACTGCTCTATAACCATGGCGACACAGGTTGGAATCCCGACCAGAGCACCTCTCCAGTAAGTGTCCTTGGGTGAGACACCGAACGGTACATACTTGCTATCACACAATATCGGCTGTGGAGTCCAGTGGTGACGTCTCTTCGTCCATGGAGAAGCAAGTCAAATCCCGTTCAGCACATCCCACCAATACAACTGTGGAGAAGCAAGTCTCGACTTTACAAGAAGCGGGTTCAAGCTAACCACCAGGTCGCTGATCTACAAATCATAGAAAGATGACTCGATTCCACTCAGAAGACACCACCAGCGAGTGTCCTTGGGCAAAAAACTTAATGATATGGATGCGCCGACCTCACAAATACTTGTACATCTCATAGATTGTAAGTTCTTGGGAACAGGGTCCCCCTGAATCAGGCCGCATCATCCATGTGTGATATTCTAATGTATAAACCCCCTGTACACTGATCTTGTAAAGCGCTGCGGAATATGTGGCACTTTATAAAGAATAATAAATAAGGCTCCTTATAGGCTCCAGACGCATACAATATACAGTTGTGTTCAAAATTATTCAACCCCCAATGCTGTAAAGGGTTTTAGGGAATTTAGTGACATTTGTAATTGTATTCAGAATGAAATCCTACAAGGACTTTTTAAAGAACCATATGCAACTAAAATGACATCAATTGGTTTTGTAATACAGTAGTAAATGTTTCTTTTGTGAATTCTTCATTGACACAATTATTCAACCCCTTAAAGACTACCACTCTGAAGAACAGAGGTTCATTCAAGTGTTTTCAATCAGGTATTGAAAACACCTGTGGATGTCACGGAGCAGCAATAAAGCATAATAAGCACCAATTAGGCAGCTTTAAAATGACTGTGATACTCAGCTCCTTCTAGACATTTACTGGTGTGGTTACAAACATGGTGAAGTCAAGAGAATGGTCCAGGAAGACAAGAGAAGAGGTGATTACTCTTCACAGGAAGGGCAATGGCTATAAGAAGATTGCAAAGATGTTAAACATACCAAGAGAGACCATAGGAAGCATCATTCGCAAATTCAAGGCAGAGCGCACTGTTGAAACGCTACCTGGTCGTGGCAGAAAGAAGATGCTGACTTCGACTGCTGTGCGCTACCTGAAGCGTAGAGTGGAGAAAAGTCCCCGTGTGACTGCTGAGGAACTGAGAAAAGATTTGTCAGATGTGGGTACTGAAGTTTCAGCTCAGACAATACGGCGCACACTGCATAATGAAGGCCTCCATGCCAGAACTCCCAGGCGCACCCCCTTGCTGTCTCCAAAGAATAAGAAGAGTCGACTGCAGTATGCCAAAAGTCATGTGGACAAACCACAGAAGTTTTAGGATAGTGTTCTGTGGACTGATGAAACAAAATTAGAACTGTTTGGGCCCATGGATCAACGCTATGTTTGGAGGAGGAAGAACAAGGCCTATGAAGAAAAGAACACCTTGCCTACTGTGAAGCATGGCGGGGGGTCAATCATGCTTTGGGGCTGTTTTGCTTCTGCAGGTACAGGGAAGCTTCAGCGTGTGCAAGGTACCATGAATTCTCTTCAGTACCAGGAGATATTGGATGACAATGTGATGCAGTCCGTCACAAACCTGAGGCTTGGGAGACGTTGGACCTTTCAACAGGACAATGATCCCAAGCATACCTCCAAGTCCACTAGAGCATGGTTGCAGATTAAAGGCTGGAACATTTTGGAGTGGCCATCGCAGTCACCTGACTTAAATCCGATTGAGAACCTCTGGTGGGACTTAAAGAAAGCAGTTGCAGTGCGCAAGCCTAAGAATGTGACTGAACTGGAGGCTTTTGCCCATGACGAATGGGCGAAGATACCCGTAGATGGCTGCAAGACACTTGTGTCAAGCTATGCTTCACGTTTAAAAGCTGTTATAACTGTAAAAGGATGTTGTACTAAGTACTAAGATTGAACGTCACTTGGGGGTTGAATAAAACTGATAATGATGTGAGCACAGAAAAGACATTTGTGCTTATTTCATTATAAATGTTATGTTATATTTGTCTGACCTACACGCGCCTCTTTGATTTAATTGTAAGCAAGATGACTGAATGATCAAAATCAATGTCAAACTGGCCAAAACACTCAATTTCAGTGGGGGTTGAATCATTTTGAACACAACTGTATATTGGTTGTTCTCTGCTTGGTTAATGCAGCCAAACTATCAACATCGCCATGTAGCTCCATGAAGGAACGCAATATGATGGCCTCAGATAGAGGTGTACTTGCAGAGGTGGTACGATTGGCTCATGGAGGTTCTTCTTGTGGTTGGAGCTCGTGGGGTCAGTAACACTCTCTTGTACTTGAAGTTTATATGCCAGTTTGACAAGTTAATGCTCCTTATGTTCTGTCCGCAGATTTCCCTTTCATGTCACTTCTTATGTTCGCCTTCACCTGACATATTGGCTCACATCGCCCTGACACCGACTTTCTGCCCGTGCTTCATTGCTATAATCTCTCGCAATGCATTTGCCGTATTCACACATTAACAGTCAGACCACAAGACCGACGGGAGCTGCAGGAGATTTCTGGCTTGCGATCCTCTGTCATCCCCCCCCCGTGCTCCCCCCGCCGCAGTATTATACTTTCCTCTTTGTACATTACATTTGTGACTTCTTTACACGTGAAGCTGCTTTTAGGAATTCTTAAGATCTATGCTGGGAAACTGAATTTTTGGCAATTGTCCGTCGTTCTATGTGTACAGTGTGTATTTCTCCCCCCTCCCCCCTTTGGATTTATAACAATATTCTACGTGTCCTTTACTCAATAAACATTGAATATGTGAAAATAATTATAAAGCAGGTCACGCAATAGGACCGTGTACAAGTAACGCAAAGCATTGTACATTCACTCCAGAGGTGAGCAGGGAATGTGCGGCCAGGAATAAGGAGAAAGTCATCAGTATGTCGTCTGCCGGAAAGGGACAGAAAAGAAAAAGCACTGAGAAAACACAAAAAAAAGCTCAATTATTTTAGGAGGTTATTCACCAACCTCCAAAATTGCCACCGAATTGCACCAACCTGTATTTCACTGTAGCTGCAATTAGTCTGTAACAGAAACTGGGGAGTGACTGTCTCTGGCTTGATGACCAGACCCCAACTTGTTAAAGCATCCGTCCCTTCTCTGAAGTAAAGCAGATCCGCAGCAGCTTTCCTTCATTACTCTCAGCCAGAACTTGAGGGAGCGCTGTATAACTCCTGGTATCTCTCCCCAAACACCAGACACAGCTTAATGCAGGGAAGAAGAATCATCTTTAATCAGAAACGGGGAGCAGTTTATATGTTAAACGATTACACGATTTATATGAGGGGGAAGAGAATTCCTTCAGAAAATACAGAAAACGTGATCGGTTAGAATAGCCAGGATTAGCAGATTATCAACAATAACAAAAATAAATCACAGACACGGCTCTAACAACATCGCTAAATAGGATTACGTAAAGCCACATTCCACACCGGACGCTAACATGGAGCCGGGAAGTAGGATAATCTGCACCTGAAGATTTTCTTTTTCCACTTTAATGTCAAATTCCGTGGGTAAGTGCAATCTTGGCACTTTGCCCTGAAACGAAGCGCAAAGCTCACTGATACCAGCAGTGGCGCTCTGCACCACCGCGAGTATCGGAACGAGGAGTTCATAGGACACCATGGAGCTTTGTGCGTCCCGGCTGCAAGCTCTGCACAGGTTTGCTCAGAGCGTGGAGTGATTGCGGAGCGAGACTAGGAACTATTTATCCCCAGTGTCACTGTGCTCCCAGCGAGAAGAAGCAGCGGATCACGGCGCCCTATCCATCGTGGTATGAGAGGTGGGTATGGGATTTAATTAGGGGTTTCAGAAACTGTTAAAAGATTTTGTAAATGCAAAATAATTTAGCAGCAGCTTTCAGAAGTTGTTAAAATTTGTCAATTTGCGTCCAGACGTTAACTTGCGCCTGCACCCTGTAATACCTCCCATCTCGAGACGTTAACGTGTGCCTGCATCATGTAATACCTCCTGTCTCGAGACGGTAACTTGTGCCTGCACCCTGTAATACCTCCCGTCTCGAGACTGTAACTTGCACCTGCACCCTGTAATAACTCCCGTCTCGAGACGGCAACTTGCACCTGCACCCTGTAATACCTCCCGTCTCGAGACGGTAACTTGCACCTGCACCCTTTAATACCTCCCCTCTCGAGACGGTAACTTGCGCCTGCACCCTGTAATACCTCCTGTCGCGAGACGGTACTTGCGCCTGCACCCTGTAATACCCCCCGTCTCGAGACGGTAACTTGCACCTGCACCCTGTAATAACTCCCGTCTCGAGACGGCAACTTGCACCTGCACCCTGTAATACCTCCCGTCTCGAGACGGTAACTTGCACCTGCACCCTGTAATACCTCCCGTCTCGAGACGGTAACTTGCACCTGCACCCTGTAATACCTCCCGTCTCGAGACGGCAACTTGCACCTGCACCCTGTAATACCTCCCGTCTCGAGACGGTAACTTGCACCTGCACCCTGTAATAACTCCCGTCTCGAGACGGTAACTTGCGCCTGCACCCTGTAATAACTCCCGTCTCGAGACGGCAACTTGCACCTGCACCCTGTAATAACTCCCGTCTCGAGACGGTAACTTGCGACTGCACCCTTTAATACCTCCCGTCTCGAGACGGTACTTGCGCCTGCACCCTGTAATACCTCCCGTCTCGAGACGGTAACTTGCGCCTGCACCTTGTAATAACTCCCGTCTCGAGACGGCAACTTGCACCTGCACCATGTAATACCTCCTGTCTCGAGACGGTAACTTGCACCTGCACCCTGTAATACCTCCCGTCTGGAGATGTTATAAACGGATTGCGTTTCTCCTTGTTAAGTGTAGGTGACGCAAAGTACAGTAAGCTCCACAACCTGAGAAGCGCAAACTGATTTCACTCCTGTGTAATGTTAACTATGGAGTATCGAGGCCAGACTTTAAACTAATCCTAGGGCTAATGCTTACATATCGAGACGCTACAATAACAACTACGATATAGAGCCCTTAGACACGGTTTTAAGATCCTAACATCTAACACCATTAACCCTTACAGGCCCACTTATGCCACACCTCAACAGACGAGGAGGCCACATGCAGTTTGGGCAGGATTGAGATATGTGTCATGGAGGATGAGGGAGCTTTGGTTACATCTATTCACCAAGCTGTCACTTTGCCAATTACAGGCAAACTTACAGCAAAATAAGGTGCATTTTGCCGCAACCTAAATTTTTCTATTGAAAACTTTTGATTCGAGGGGGCGTGGCTGACTGCCGAGGAGAGGACGCAGGATACAGGAGCTCCTTCCAGATTTAGAATTTTTGATGATTTTTTGTCTTTTTTTGGCTAATCTCCCTCTCACCTTGGACCCATGGCGTTTTGGATGCTGCCCCCACTGTCTCTGTCCTGAGGTCTTTGTCTGACTTTGTTGCGAGAGCATTTCTTGGCAGATGTTATCCGGCGGCCAGGTGCCCTATGTGCCCGTGCACCACTGCTCCTCTGTATCCTCATGGATTTCCCCCCTTAAAGACTGTGGAGATGGAGGACTCCTGTCTCCCGGTCGCTGGGGGTTTCTGCATGGCGGGAGCAATTGGGGAGCATGGAGGTCGGCGACGAGCTGTCTCCCCCCCCCCCAAGAAGGTCACAGAGGCCTTAATGTTGGTCCTGGATGACTGCCTGCTGCCGGTGTAGGATGAGCGCTCGTTCACGAGGGGAGATTGGCGCTGCCGGGTTGGCTGGGCTGCGGGTCTGCTGGGGGCTCCGTGCGCGAAGCTCTTGGTGGACTGCGCAGATGGCCGTTTGGTCAGAGCAGAACCTGGGAAGTGGTATGACGCTAATTGCGATATAAAAGACTTACCGTTTCTGACCTCTTGGCCCTCGGTGGAGGACCCTGCTATGCATGATGCGGGTCTCCCGGCTGCTTGTGGGTTGCCTCCTGGAGCGATGGTCACCGGAGTGGCTGCTGTGGACCCCCCGATCAAATTGTGGCGCTTGGTCCAGGTTGAGTCCCGAGAATTGGCCAGATGGAGAGATTTGCAGCCCGCTGCTTCTGCGACACCGTCGGCCTATGGCCTACTTGTCGTCTGTCAGCATGCCTTCCGAGTCGTTCTATTTTTCGGGTGTCTGTTTGGCCTCGCTGCCTGCTGTGGCACAAATGCTGTTCTGAGACTTTTATTTCTCTCTTTGTTGTTTTTTCCTAACTCTATGCGGACACAGCTGCTTTTCTTACACCCACGTTTATATTTTGCGTCTTTCATGTGTTGATTTAGGTTTGCGCGCTCCCTTTTCTTTTTCTCTGAGAAATTCTGTATGATGTCGTATCTAGGTCCTACATGACCCTTTCTCATTATGTGCTACTATTTGTAGGTCAAAAAATTTCAAAAAAAAAAAAAAAAATTGTTTCGTCTATTCACACTAGGGATGAGCCGAACACCCCGAGTTCGGTTCGAAGCCGAACCCGAACTTTCCAAATGTTCGGATCCGAACCCGAACCCGAACTCAATGCAAGTCAATGGGGCTGAAAATTCGGTTTTTAGAGTGCCCTCCAAGAGGGCATATATGCTAGATATTTGCCATAAAAAGTGTATGGGGGTCCGGGTAGTACCCTGGGGGCAGGAAACAAGGACAAAAAGTTAAAAAAAAAAAACGTTTTTAAAGGGACAGTGAGTTTTCCATGAAATAAGGGTTAAAAATAAAAAACAAAAATTCCTTCAAATATCGTGCCTAGGAGGTCCCCATAACCTGCCCGTGAAGTGGCGGATTTCTAGGATGTATAGAAATATGTATAAACCAAAAAATGACATTTCAAATGACGGTAAATGCTTTTCCTTTAATCTATCCATAAACAACTGCTTGGGGCGGCAGTCTGTATGAAAAGAGGAGACATTTTCGTACACGCAGAAAAAGTTTACAGATTTTTTTGGTGGTGAAAAGCAGGAGAATGACTGGAAAATGGAAAATTCTAGACCAAATAGCCGATTTTGACCTAGAATTTTCTCTGCAGTCATTCTCCTGAGTTTCACCTTTCTCTGAATAACCCTGTCAGGGTTATTCAGAGAGCGGTGAAGAGCAGGAGAATGACTGGAGAATGGAAAATTCTAGGTCAAAATAGCTAAACCAGAAAAATTCTCCCATTTAGGCTATAGGGTCAGACTAGCGAATTTTTAACGTGCGTTTAGGCGCACTTAATCACGGCCGCACTAGCAGCAAATGACGGTCAATGACGGCCAATATGCGAAGTACGGTCGCACGAAAGTCCGGCTGCGCAACGCAAGTGGAAAATGAACGCATTTTTTCGAGAACGCAGAACCGCTAGTACGGACGTACAGAGTGCACTGCGTCCACTAGCGGCGTGTGTGCGTGATTTGGAGACGTCAGACCCTGCTCATTTCCAGCCAACATAACGTCCAGACACCCAAAGTTTCCTGGTTTGGATCCGTAAAAAAATCACGCATCGTATGACCGTTTTCGCGCATTCCGTGAAAAAATAAGGCAATGCGTTCGGACGTACTTTTTGACAGTCGCTGTGAAAAATGCGTTAGTCTGACCCTAGCCTTATCTCACTTTCCAAATCGGCTATTTGGTCCAGATTGTTCTCTTTTCCTGCCATTCTCCTGGTTTTCACCTTTCTCTGAACAACCCTGAGAGAGAGGTGAAAGCCAGGAGAACTGACAGGAGAAGACAACAATCTAGACCAAATATCCGATTTGGAAAGTGAGATAAATGGGAGAATTTTTCTGGTTTGGCTATTTTGACCTAGAATTTTCACTTCTCCAGTTATTCTCCTGCTTTTCACCGCTCTCTGAATAACCCTGTGAATGTTTAATCCCGAGGTTAAAAATAACATTGCATAAGGCTGGGGTCAGACGAGCGCAGTTATCACGTCCGTGTTGCCGCACATTTGTACGTCCGTGGCAGCATAGCATTCTGACCAATGGAGCCCCACACATGAAGTACGTCCGCACGGAAGTGCGGATGCATGGCGGACGCAGCAAACGGACGCAGGTTAGGCAAGAACGTAATACTGCTAGAACGGACGTGCGGAGTGCGCCACGTCCGCAACGTCCGTGTAGCTTTGTATGTGAGTGATGCAACGAGGTCAGATGGACTGCAGTTATACGTCCAGCATTTTTGACGGATAGAATGTTTTTTCATTTTAATTTATTTTCCCTGCTACATCAGTCAAAAAATACTGACTGACAACAAGGTAGTAAGTACAGTCCGTCCAAAATGCGCTCATCTGACCATAGCCTTAGATGTTATTTTGAATTTTTTTCAAACACCAGTTAACCACTTGGCTGCTATGGACGCGCTCAGCCAAGTGGTTTTCCTGTGCAATTGGGCGCGCTGAGCGCGTCCATGCACAGGAGGCAGCAATCCGCCGGATTCCGGCGGATTGCTGCCCCCCCCCCGGGTGCGGGCTGACATCTTGGATGTCAGCCCAGCACTCCAGGACCCCGGCGGAGCAATTAGATGTCATCGCGGTGGCGCGATGACATCTAAATCAGGCGCCCCCCCCCCCCGCATGTGCGGAGGAAGCGCCTGAAAGGGAGGGGGGAGCCCCCTTCCCGATCGCCGGGGGCAGAGGGTTAATCCAGGCACCGTTTGGAAGGGCACAGCCTGCCCTTCCAAACGGTGGCTGTGATTAACCCCTGGGGAGCCGGATCACGAATCGGCGCTGAAAAGCGCCGGATCGTGATCCTCTCCTGGAGCTGGCCGACATCTTGGATGTCGGCCAAGCCTCCAGGAACTCCCCCTGAGGACTGGCGTCATCGTGCATAGCACGATGACGCCAGTCCTGGAGTTAACCCCTAGCTGCCACCAATGGTGGAGATAGGGGGTTCCAATGAACCCCCTATCTCCCGATCCGTGGCAGCTAGGGGTTAATGTTTGATATCGTTGGATCGGCCAGAGCATGGCCTTTCCAAGGATACCAAACATGAGCATGAAAAATAAAAAAAATTAAAAATATTTAAAAAAAAAATCTAAAAAATAAACACTTTTTTTTGTTTGTTTTTGTTTTGTTAATGCAGCAATATTGTTCCCATTTCAATTATAATGTGAACAATAATGCTGCATTAACGATTTTTGTATGCGGTGCGTTTGTTAAAAAAAGCAAACTTTTCCCCAAAATAAAATGTAACGAGACCCCAGTTCAAATTTTTTTTAACAAGCGCACCCCATACAAAATATAACCGCAAATGATCTCATGTTAAAAAAAACACTTTACACATAATAAATTATTGAAAATTCTACTTTTATTGCATTTTTTGTTATAATATACAGACATGACGTATACATATAATAATGACATATTATGAATCTGCCAAGTCTGCCGGAAAGAACAATATATAATATGTCTGGGTCATAGATCAAAATATGGCTACAAAACGCGGTTAAACATGATGAGCGAAAGCAGTAAAAATGACCTCAGCACAGAGGTGTGAAAAGCCTCCGCATCGAAAGGGTTAAATGCAGCATATTAGGATCTTTTAGGAGGGAAATTAATTCTCAAATCTCAATCAGAAGCAGACACCACCCCACCCCCTCAGTATAGTGTACAATGTATCAAATTGATTACCAGGCTAAAAACACCTGGTGTTATGTCCGTTTGTGAACAGAGGTCATTTAGAGTTCCACGTACACATTAGTTTTTAATTCAATATCTAATAAACCGTTGCTTATAATATTCTGCAGTAAAGAGTCTCTTTATTTCTAGATTTTTTTTGTATTTTTTTAAGCATTTTCTATACTTTTTTCAAAATTTCTTTTTTTTTTCGAACTCGAACCGAACACACCCAAAAAGTTCGAAGTTCACGAACTTTCAAACTGCCAAAGCTCGGGTCGAACTCCGAACCGTCCGAACCCGAACAGCTCATCCCTAATTCACACGCCGACAAAATTTCACTGAAATGCCCTGATTTTCGGTGTTTCAATTAGACAGGCTTAAACAGGCGAATCCCATAGGTTCTCACTCCTTCCGTTCCGTGTGTGTAACGTGTATGTCTATTTGTTATTCTGTCTCTCCCATTGTACAGCACTAGGAATCTGTTGGCACGTTATAAATACTTGTAACTGTTTCAATGTAAATGGAAACTTTTTTTGAAGACTTTTTTTTTTTACAAAAACCTATTTTTTTAAAAAAAGTCCATTTTGTATATTTTTCTTAAAGTCCTATTCGTATTTTTGGAAAGACTTGTCCATATTACAAACTACCGCTAAATCGGGGACGCCAAGGTGGATAATGTGCGCCTGCAGGCTTCTCCTTAGCGTCCCTGTTTTAGCTCCATATTACAGTGTAGGCGCTAAATCAGCAGCCTGTCCCATAACGCAGCGCAACCCTCCCTCATACTCGCTAACGCGCCACCATGAGTATCACCTCCTGGCAGGGGTCAAGTCGAGGGGGAACGCGTGGGAACGGAGTTCCTGCACTAATTTTGCAGAGGGAACGGAGTTCCCTTTGGTCCCATACTCTATAAAGCTTGTAGTCAGGTGGTCAATCATATATTTCTCTATTAAGTCACAATAAAAATAGGATTTATCATATATTTTTGCTATATTCCACATATTTATTTACTTATAAAATATTTTACCAGGAAGGGGACATTGAGATTTCTCTCGTTTTCAAGTATGTCCTGGGTTTAAGAAACTTAATTGTTACAGTATGTACAGAAATACAAGGAACACAAACGGTTAGGCAGGCATATTATGGATATATACACACACAGGCAGGTACAGTAGGTACAGAAATACAAAGTAATAAAATGCAAGATATAAAAAAAACAACACAGATTAACCTAGAAAATAAATATGTAGGAAATATAGTCATTATGTCACATGTTTAGAGGTACATTCTGTATTGAGGTATGTTAATAAGGAGCTCTTGAGTGACTTTAGACTGGGGGAAGATTTAATGGCGTCTGGGAGGTTATTCCATAATTGTGGTGCTCTGTAGGAAAATGAGGATCGAGCCACTATCTTTTTGTATTGTCTTATTGCAAGAAAGGTGATTGCCCTGGATCGGAGGTTATAGGATGAGGGAACTGCTGGGGAAGCAGCCTATTCAGGTAGGGTGGTAGCTTCCCAGAAAAGCTCTTAAACACCAGGTTGGAAAGGTGAAGAGTGCATCTGGATTAAAGCGATGGACAGTTTAGCTCTTTTAACATGTCACAATGGTGGGTCATGTAGTTACATTGTAGCACAAAGCGACAGAATGAGTTATACAATGTAGTAAGTTTCTGGAGGTGTGTTTGCGGGGCGGCTGCATACAGTACATCTCCGTATTCAATAGCTGGCATAAGCATTTGTTGTATAGTCTGCTTTCTTATTGACATATATACATTTAATATATCAGATCTGAGTGTATGTTTGTGTTACGTGCGAGGTGATAATTGCTTTTTGGGAGACAGAAATCCTGGCGAGTTCCCACACTTCTTTTTTTAGGACTTGATCCCTGCCTCCTGGAGTCCATAGGACTCCATCAAGGGTTTTGCTGCTCGCCCTCGTGAGATCCTGCAGGGCCGGGAATGATTTGCGGAGGGAGACTAGGGGACTATTTGTCAGGCCACCGTTCGCGCCGTAGGATGAGAGGGGAGTATGTGCTTTTTGGGGGGGGCTTCAGCTGGTGCTAAATGATTTTGGACAAGCCGTATCAGTAAGCATCAGCTTGGAGCTGTGGTTAACTTTTTTGTTACCACATTGGTGCGTTAATTAGCGTTAGGACTTTGCGCATCCTATACTTAACTTGGAGCGCAAAGTACAGTAAGCTTGTTAACCCGTTAGGGATGTAATATGGGGGGGCATGCATTACAGTCACTGAACCTAGCGCTAACGCTCACATATCTGAAAACTAACGCTAGAGTTAAAAAATTAAAGGGATTATTTTCTTAACAGACTTTTTTTTATTTAGACTCCTTTTTAATTGGTTTAAGTTTATTGGCACAATAGGTGGAATTCACTCAGGCAATTTCAGCGCTGATCCGCACAATCTGGTGGCTTTTCGCTGATGTCAAATAACTGCTGTGGCAGCTCCATTTTCAGCGATATATGGTGACCATTCGGTGAATAGTGAATGCACCGTATTTTCGGCGTAATGGAATTGCGTTCAATTTCAGTTAGGGCTGAAACAACTAATCGATTAATCGACAACTAATCAATGATTAAAATAGTTGTCAATTATTTCCATTACGGATTAATGGGTGTCGATTAATGGTCCTGTGTGCAGCACACACTGTTTAGAGTCCGACCGAGTTAAACGTAAATAACCTCAGCTTCGGAGCGGATTGGAGAAGACGTGCCGCTGCTTTACTAGGTATGATTTAGTTCTAGGGTTATGTCAGACACAACCAGTTTGTTTTTATTCCGTTTGTAACAGTAGCAGAACTATAACACAAACAATAGGATACTGTCACTGGGTGAAGGAGATGTATGCCTGTGTTTAATCCTTACTTGAAGCTGGAGTCCTGTGCCACCACCCTCCCTGCCACACCCTCTTTAGTTGAGAATTGCCATTCCCTCCCTTTGGTCTGGTCCCTTTCCCCAAACTCACTCCCACACTCAGATCTGGTCTTTTGTCCATACCCACTCCCTCTCACTCAGGTCAAGTCACTTGAGCAAAGTCACTCCCACCTCCAGTCCCTCCTCCCACTCCGTTTGTTCACAAAATTATTTAATAGGGGACACTCTACGCACCCTGACCACTTTAGCTTATTAACCCCGATTTCATGCTGACATCATCATCTATGACTAAGTGCTTGTAGCCGTGTTCATTTGAGAAAGCAAACATGGGCATAAGCTGCGCATGCAGCATCAACCCATCCCTCTGACCAAGCACTCGCAGCATCAACCCATCCCTCTGACCAAGCACTCGCAGCATCAACCCGTCCCTCTGACCAAGCACTCGCAGCATCAACCCATCCCTTACCATTTCTTACCGCTGTCGCCACAAAACAACTCATACACGCCCTGGTAATCTCCCGACTCGACTATTGCAATAATCTCTTATCTGGCCTCCCTCTGTCCCGCCTCTCCCCCCTACAATCCATCCTGAACGCCTCCGCCAGACTAATTCACCTCACCCGCCGCTCTGTCTCTGCCGCTCCCCTCTGCGAGTCACTTCACTGGCTCCCCATCCACTGCAGAATTAAGTTCAAAATCCTTATCCTTACCTACAAAACCCTCACTAACTCAGCTCCCCACTACCTGTCCTCACTAATCACCAAATACACCCCAGCCCGCTCCCTAAGGTCAAACAGTGACCTGCGCCTAGCTTCTCCCCGCATCACCTCTTCCCATGATAGACTGCAGGATTTCTCACGCGCAGCCCCCACTCTCTGGAACGCTCTCCCTCGTACTGTCAGACTTTCCCCTAACTTCTCTTCCTTCAAACGCTCCCTTAAAACGTTCCTATTTAGGGAAGCCTACCACCCAACTCACTGACGCAACCATCAATCACTCTAACCTTACAGTCCTCTCCTCCTGTTTCCAACCCCAACCCTCCCAGATTGTGAGTTCCTACGGGAATAGGGCCCTCATCTCCTCCTGTACTGTTTGTCAAATGTTGTTCAATGTATTGTAACCCTGTCTATACTGTGCTTATTGTACAGCGCTGCGGAATATGCTGGCGCTTTATAAATAAAGAATAATAATAATAATCCCTCTGACCAAGCGCTCGCAGCATCAACCCATCCCTCTGACCGAGCGCTCGCAGCATCAACCCATCCCTCTGACCAAGCGCTCGCAGCATCAACCCATCCCTCTGACCAAGCGCTTGCAGCATCAACCCATCCCTCTGACCAAGCGCTTGCAGCATCAACCCATCCCTCTGACCAAGCGCTTGCAGCATCAACCCATCCCTCTGACCAAGCGCTTGCAGCATCAACCCATCCCTCTGACCAAGCACTCGCAGCATCAACCCATCCCTCTAACCAAGCGCTCGCATACCTTGTGTGAAAAGTACGCAAGATATGCATGTACGTTCGAAAGTTACGTACTGTCATGCGGACTTTGCGTGGATTGCATGTGTGTGCCCAGATTGCAGTGAGCGGCAATGAATTATGCAGGTTGAGGGGGTCAAAGGAAAAATATTTATTACTAAATAAACAAAAACCGCAGAAATCAATGAATAGCTTCACTGAGCAGAAAATGGAGGAAAATACTGAACTGAAATGATAAAGTCCAAGGCAAGGTATCCAGGTATAGGAGAAGGCAATCTCGTGGTCGGGGTAGCAAGCAGAAGTCGAGGAATACAGAAAGCAGAATTATATCAAAAGTCCATAGCCAGGGGTCATACACGTTAAATTCAATGAGGGGGTACTTGTAACAATGATGAGGGTTACCGGTATTTCAGAGGTAGGAAAGTTCACAGGAGGGTTCCAGATGGGTTCTCGAGAGGGGAATCAGATGGGTGGTCCAGAGGGGAATACCGGTATCAAATCCAGAGGGATACAGCAGATATGTCCAGTGCAAGAGGTTTTTCAAAAGCAGGTCAGCAAGGTTCAAAGTCCAGACTTCAATGAGGAAGTGAAGATCAAGGGGAGTGACCTCCTTATATACAGAATGGATGGGAAGCAGGTGCTTGATTAGTATGCATTCAGAATCTAAGTCCAGAACCGAGCATGGGAAAACAAAACAAAGTCCTGGAATCTGCATGAATCATGCAAAAAAAGAAAAACAAAAAGGTGCATCAGAGGGTCAGGGGGTTCGGACCGTGACAGCACCCAGGTGGAGCATGACATCACCCCCCTCCTGACGGGTGCACTCCGGGCACCAGAGCTGGAACTGGGGACAGAGCGCAGATCACCCCCATCCAATGAACTCGGAGTCGGAATCGCTATAAACGTCTCCAAATGCACTTAGGAGCTGCTCATATTTCGCCAAATCATCTTTGCGGACCAATGCGCCGTTAGAGGCCCAGGCACAGCCTTCAGGAACAGGATCTACAACGGGTGGCTCAGGGCGTCCGTAAGCAACGATTCCCGTGACAACGGGCAACAGACCCATGGCGTCGGATACACGGTTAGAACGAGTCCCCTTTTTGCGGTGTGACCTCCGGCGCGATCGCCCAGATATAGGCTTGGAGCACTCAGGATGTTGCCCTTCAGCTATAAGTGCTTTCAGCGCCTTTTCAAATGTTTGTAAATCCTCTTTACGGATCCAGTTCCCGTTGGAAGTGCATACTAAATCTGAGGACACTGCTGGGCTCTGCGGCGACACCACTGCTGGGCTCTGCGGCGACACCACTGCTGGGCTCTGCGGCGACACCACTGCTGGGCTCTGCGGCGACACCACTGCTGGGCTCTGCGGCGACACCACTGCTGGGCTCTGCGGCGACACCACTGCTGGGCTCTGCGGCGACAGCGAGGAACCGGCAGCTGGGCTCTGCGGTGACTTGGATACTGGAGCCTGAGAAGGCTTAATGACAGAGGCCCGAGAAGGCTCGGAGACAGAAGCCAGTGAAGGCAAGAAGACAGAGGCCTGTGAAGGCACGAAGACAGAGGCCTGCGACGGCTTAGAGACAGAGGCCTGAGAAGGCTTGGGTACAGAGGCCTGAGAAGGCTTGGGTACAGAGGCCTGAGAAGGCTTGGGTACAGAGGCCTGAGAAGGCTTGGGTACAGAGGCCTGAGAAGGCTTGGGTACAGAGGCCTGAGAAGGCTTGGGTACAGAGGCCTGAGAAGGCTCAGAGACAGAGGCCTGTGAAGGCTCAGAGACATAGGCCTGAGAAGGCTGACGGACAGAAGCCTGAGACGGCTTAGTAACAGAGGCCTGAGAAGTGAACGTGGTTCCTATATAGGTGGTTCTCATGCACCCAATGAACCGGCCAGGTTGCCCACGAGGGTGACGTGCAGTCTCTTTAGGGAATTCCTCTTCTGAATCCACAGAACTCCATTCATCTGAAGAGCAATACTCGTAAGCAGATGGGTATGAGATATGCCGACTGGAAGGCACTGGAGCGGTAACACAGTTAGCCGTGAGGTGCTGGTTTGGAGTGGTGGGTGTCATACCGGAGGGTAGGACAGACGCTATCTCCATGGGCACAACGGGGTCAGGCTCTGTAGGTACGCTGGGCTCTTCCTCCATCGGTACGGCTGGAACAGATTCTGTGGGCAGGGTGGATTGGAAATCCATACGTTCAACTTGGTTGGAATCTTGCTGCACGGTTTCAGGATTCGCTTCCATAGACACCTCTTTCTTGGGTCTGGATTCGGTGAAGGACCTCTCGGGCAAGGACTTGGCAGGCAATGCCTTACTAGGCTTTGGGGGCAAAGACTTGGCAGACAAATTTTCTTTCTTGGGCTTGAAGGATGTCGTGTCTCTGAGAGTCGATGTCCTCTTCGGCTTGATGGGCAGTGCTTTAGGAGGAATCAAGGGCACTGCCTTGACGGATGCTGACCTTTTAGGCTTAGAGGAGGGAGACTTGGCAACCAAAGGCTTTTTGGTTGACGCGGATTCAGGTGGGGTGCTAGAAGGTTTGGGGGCGCAGAGGGCAGGCTGATAGAAGCACAAGTTGTTTGATCTTCTTCTTTCACGCTCCTCCAGGGTTAGGGGTTCTCTGGGCCCCTTTTCAGTAACTGGAACACGCACCTTAGTTGAGATGCCCCTGAAGCCTTTAAGCAGGTCAACAAACAACGTGTCCACTTGCTGCAGGATCTCCTCCATTAACCCCTTCACATAATCCTTTACAGCTTGGCTCACTGCGGGCTCACTGTTTGAAGACTTCCTCATTCTGTCATGCGGACTTTGCGTGGATTGCATGTGTGTGCCCAGATTGCAGTGAGCGGCAATGAATTATGCAGGTTGAGGGGTCAAAGAAAAAATATTTATTACTAAATAAACAAAAACAGCAGAAATCAATGAATAGCTTCACTGAGCAGAAAATGGAGGAAAATACTGAACAGGAAACAGAATATAAACTGAACTGAAATGATAAAGTCCAAGGCAAGGTATCCAGGTATAGGAGAAGGCAATCTCGTGGTCGGGGTAGCAAGCAGAAGTCGAGGAATACAGAAAGCAGAATTATATCAAAAGTCCATAGCCAGGGGTCATACACGTTAAATTCAATGAGGGGGTACTTGTAACAATGATGAGGGTTACCGGTATTTCAGAGGTAGGAAAGTTCACAGGAGGGTTCCAGATGGGTTCTCGAGAGGGGAATCAGATGGGTGGTCCAGAGGGGAATACCGGTATCAAATCCAGAGGGATACAGCAGATATGTCCAGTGCAAGAGGTTTTTCAAAAGCAGGTCAGCAAGGTTCAAAGTCCAGACTTCAATGAGGAAGTGAAGATCAAGGGGAGTGACCTCCTTATATACAGAATGGATGGGAAGCAGGTGCTTGATTAGTATGCATTCAGAATCTAAGTCCAGAACCGAGCATGGGAAAACAAAACAAAGTCCTGGAATCTGCATGAATCATGCAAAAAAAGAAAAACAAAAAGGTGCATCAGAGGGTCAGGGGGTTCGGACCGTGACAGCACCCAGGTGGAGCATGACACGTACACTACGCAAATTGCTTATGAAAAAAGGGTGAGGAGTTGTGGTTAAGTAAATAAATCTTTTTCTCATTTTTTTTATCCAATGAATCGATTAGTTGGTCGATTTATTATTTTGATTAATCGATTATGAGAATAATCGTTAATTGCAGCCCTACAACTAATCGATTAATCGATCATGAGAATAGTTGTCAACTATTTGATCGATTAATGGAATTGTGCACAGCACACACTGTTTATTAACGTTTAACGCAGTCTAACCCCAGCTTTGGAGCTGATTGGAGAAGATGTGCCGCTGCTTTAGAGAGGCGGCACCCGAGCATACTGTACTGCGTCCGTTACGGACGCACTTTTTCACGGGAGATATTGTGAGTACTGCGTAAAGTGCGTCCGTAACGTCTGATGTCTCCACGGCACCCTAGGAAAATACATGGTGGCGTTGTTTCTGCTTTCATTTAGCTTTTTCACGTCAATGTTATTTTTGCGTCCGTGGCTTTATGGTTTGCCTGTCCGTGAACAAGTGCGCAGGTGCTTCGTGTGGTGTGTTTAATTGACTCCTTTATAAAGCTACGAAGGACGGCAAACAGTGCGGTCAAACGGACGCAAAATGTTTGCTCGTGTGCCGCCAGCCTTACTGTGATTGAGTTCCCAGATTCCCCTATTATCATGACGGGGAATCATAATTATAATAAAGACACGGAGGCGAGTATTATGCTATCTGTTCTTTACTTAAGCCGATAGCAGCAAAGAAAATCTCTCAAATTCAACAACAAAAGTATTTAGAGAGAAAAATACAGTTTAACAATACATATAACAATAGCAGGTAATGGTACAGTCCAGCTCTCTGCTGTCCAATCGTCCGGTAGACCGCTCCATAAATCGTCCTGGTAACCCTTGGCTCCTCCTCTTTTCTTGATGCGAGACGGGCTAACATCTTCCTCAACGAAATCGAAACAATGGAAGAATAATAATCCTTTGTCAAACTCCAACAGGAAGTTAAAACCTTTAACGTAGACTCCAACTAGAAACGCTCAAGCATGGAAGAATATTCATCCTTCAACGAAAAACTCCAACACGAACCTCCAGCCTTCAATGCAAACTCCAACACGAAGCTCAAGCTCTTCAACGAACACAACAACGAACGAACTCTTCCTCATCCAATGAAAGCTTCGACGTGAAGTTTAGGCTGTTGGAACATAAATGTATTAAAGATCACCAAGAGCTTATAATAAGAAGGTTTGAAAAAATCTGTCATGTCTATTGAAACCTCAAAACCTTATAGCCAAATATAAAGGGTGGGAATAACCCAATTATCGGGTGGGATAATACTCGCCTCCGTGTCTTTATTATAATTATGATTCCCGTCATGATAATAGGGGAATCTGGGAATTATCCCACAAGACACGGAGGCTCATATTATGCTAGTTCAAAGCTTAATTAATTAGTGATTGTGACATGTGACACACTGGTTTAAAATAACACTCCCTAAAGGTGGATTCTCTGGACCAGTCTGCTGTTTTAAGATGTCTACAAGACGACATCCACGGAAGAAAAAAACCTCGGAAGCAGAAGCACTCTGGGAAGAATGAGCTCCGAACACGGAGACGTCTACACCAGCTTCCGACATGATCCATTTAACCCACCCAGCGAGTGTGGTGGAAGTTACAGAATTATATGGTTTGTGTAAGGATATGAATAACCGTTGGGATTGGAGTGACCTTTTAGGGGCAGAAACTCTTCCATATTCTTTAAAACAATTACTGGGTAAAGGACAGGACGCTGTGACAAAACTGGATAGAAGACCTCTGACAATGAAACTTCTTCCTGTTAAGTTTAGGGCTCGAACGTGTGAGACTCTATTGCAGGAAATCAAGCAAAGTAAAATGGCCGATTTCACAGAAATCAGTTTAATAGACAGAGTTTCATTCTCGGGTCACTTATCCAGAAAATTAACTAGAATGACAAACCAGATGTTAGAATAACGGGAACGAGGGGTCGTCACACTGTATACCCTTCAAAAACCTACATGTAATGGGGTGCTTTCCGGCAGGAATACCAATAAAACCCTGATGTGAAGCAGGTATCGCTGACCGGAGGTTATTAATCGTACGATACACTTTACCATCCTCAAATAGATGTGTGAAGAAACTAAACAAGTTACTCAAGGAACTGATATGGGATCAACTTGATGTTCCATGCACCAAGAAACCCATGAGTTCCATGCGGTACCATATCTCCTCCTAGTAGAGGGGCCCAGGAACTCGACAAAAAGGAGGCAGATGCGTCCGAAAAGTTGACTGAAGGCCAGTGACCTTTGATATTACACTTAACAGCTTAAAAAATTAGTGAAGACTTAAAGAATTCTGAAGCGTTCCCTCCGGATTTCTCAGGGTGGACGATGGGACACGAATTAGCCTGGGAATGTCCACAGACGGTTTCAGGAGGTGCGGGAACCATGGATGAGACCTCCATAAGGGCTCTATGAGCACTTTTGTAGCTAATTGTACTTGTACTAGTCATATTAGTGTTGAAATGAGAATGAATAGAGGGAAAGCGTCCCTAGCGTCCAGGTCTGGGCCAGATCATCCGTGGCCAAAGCCATGGGTCTGGTCTCCAACAGTAGTATTGTGGTAAAGGAATATTAGGAAGAGAAGCCAACAAATCTATAGCGAAGGAACCCCAGAGGGATGACAAAATGGCAAATACCCTGGCGTCTTATCTCCAATTGCTGGAGTCTATCAGATACCTTGAATTCCAGTCCGCCATTATATTGCTGAACCCTGGAATGTATTGGCCTGGACTGATAAATTGTGAGGCAGGCAAATCCCCATAAGACTTTGCTGTCTCTGCCAATTGTTTAGACCTGGGGCCACCTATAAGGTTGATATGACGCACAGCGGACAGGTTGTCCATCTCCAGGCGTATGGAACTCGTCTGGAAATGCTTGATAAAACTTGTATAGCAAACAATCCTGCAAGGAGTTCTAAACCATTATATACAATCCTATCTCTGTGGAAACCCAACTGACACATGTGGAAAACGATCCCCAGCGCGCCCCAGCCAGATCTGCTGGCGTATGTCTCTATGACCAAATCTGGAGTTGGATGGATGATGGCTTTGCTGTTCCATGACTCTAACTGATTTAGCCACCACTGCATCTCCAATTTCGACTCGTCGTCCAGAGAGATGCAATCTGGATAAAGCCATCCCCTCTGCAGAAATCGTGCTTTCAGACATTGAAGAGCTCGACAATAAAGCGGTCCTATAAAGATTGCTGCGGAGAGTAGGCCCAGGAGGTGAGCTAACCATCTCAGAGAGAATTCTTCTGCAGATAGAAGACATCTGATTTCTCTGTGAATCAGCTGAACTTTAGCTGAAGGCAGAGAAAGAGACATCTCCATCGTAGTTACGGTGACACCTAGAAATTCGATAGACTGTGTCGGTGTAAGGACCGATATATTGTAGTTTATTGGTATTGTCAGATAAGAGTCTTTTAGGTCTATTTTGACCATCCAATCTTCTGGAGATAAAACTCCTTTCAATGATGTAATATCTTCCATTTTGAAATGATTGTACACAACGTACTCGTTTAGGTGTTCTTTTTTTCAGATTGATACTGGGTGAAATTCTCCGCCTTGGGATTTTGGTTTGAAATTATACTCACCAAAAATCCTGATCTTCTCGAACCCTTGTAACCACTTTGACGGTGAAATTATGGTCCATCTTGGGGCCACATGCTCTATGTGTGTCCATTCCACTGACCGTGGATGTTTTAATTGCTCTGGTACAAACATTGAATTTCTTACAGCATCTACCGGATCAATAACCGGTTTTTAGAATCAGTGGAATCAGGTGAGGAAACTGAATGTGAGGCCTCAGGAGAGGAGACCGGATCGTACTCCGGGTCAGAGGAATTCACCTCAGAATCTGACATTGCTTCCTCTCTAGAATGTTCTGAGGAGCTGCCGGTATCTTTGCGCCTCTAGCGCGCTTCCTCTTTCTTTGTCAGCCGGAGTTAACTGGCTCCTTTTTTCGTCACAGTGATGTGCTGTGGGAATTCATTACAAGTACGGGTAGACGTAGGTTTTATGAGGGATATTTTTTGGGAGTTGCTCTTCTCCCTCATTGAAGTCTCAGGGACCTCATTATCCTGTCAGGAATCACTAAATAAAAATCTATCTGAAGTTGGGGAAATTATAGAGGACCTTCTGGCCGAGTGATTTTCCAGCACTCTCACCATAGTATGTTGTAAATTAAATGCGACCGCCGACAGAGCCGCAATAAGGGTGTCTGCCGGGTTACTCACATGGGGCGTGGGTATAAGGGCACCTGGGGTAACTGGCAGGGTCGGATTAGCCATATTCCACTATATTTTTCAGGAATAAAAACTTGTCGTTTAAAACCGCGGCGTACTGCGCATGCGCGAGCCGCCGCAAACTTTACCTCAGAGACTAATGGCGCAAAGCCACGCCTCTCTGTGACTGAGCTGCGGGGGAAGCTCTGATACACTGTAGTAACCGTCGGAGAGACAGAATAGTTTCTCCGGAGGGAACACAAACGGAATAAAATGCAGTTCTGCAAAACTACCCAGAAAAATTACCCTTTCCTACAAAAAACAAAAAAACAAATTCTTTCACTCAAATATTCATAATAAAATATAAATGACGTTACTCCAATAGGATGTGTGTACTGAAAGTGTGTAGTAACACAAGAATACACTATACAGTATACAAATGAAATGTAAATGTGCAACAATACTGCAAACTAATTTTACTATTGAGCTTGCTGCTAATACTCATCTTATCTCGGCGAGCAGCAAAGAAAAAGGAGGAGCCAAGGGTTACCAGGATGATTTATGGAGTGGTCTACCGGACGATTGGACAGCAGGGAGCTGGACTGTACCATTACCTGCTATTGTTATATGTATTGTTAAACTGTATTTTTCTCTCTAAATACTTTTGTTTTTGTATTTGAGAGATTTTCTTTGCTGCTATCGGCTTAAGTAAAGAAAAGATAGCATAATACTCGCCTCCGTGTCTTGTGGGATAATTCTTGGGTTATGTCAGACTGTCAGGCTTCAGCGCTGGTGGGGTACCAGTCTGGTTGGTATGAGCCCAGTATGCAGAGGATTCACAGGGGCAGACTGACAGAAGGGACCAGGACGTTTTGGAACACACACTGGGACTGTACCATGGAGAGGCAAACAGGACACAAGGAGACTCCAGGCAAGGTACAATAGGGTGTTCCAGTAGAGTGGTTAGGACGGTCCTTTGTTCAGAGGCAGATAGTCAAGCAGGGGGTCTGGCACACGGGAAGTCTATGGATATTCAGGGAGCTTCAGGAGGCACGTCTGTTACAGCTTAAACAGGTTAATGCTGAAGCATTGCTGAAGGAGTGGAACAGACCTTTATGCAAGGCCGGGATGTGGTGTGAGTGTGTGTCAGGTGATTAACTGTTTGTGTGCCTAGTAGAAGTGCTGAACACGAGGGCAGCACTTTTCATGGAGCTGCCTGTAAGGGCAGAGGCTATGACCCCTGTGTAGTGTTATGTGTATGGAACCCAATGGCAAGCAGAAGGAGGAGACCAGGAGATGTATATGAGCAGTTGAGTATTTACTGAGATGAAACAAAATAGAAGTCCAGAACAAAGACTATAACGCAAAAGGTATCCTTGGTAAGTATAAAGTCCAGAACGGGGAATTGCGCGTAAGGGTCTTCGGATTTAGAAGGGGCACAACGTAAGTCCAGAACGAAGGGTTGTAGAAGAGGATAACGTGAGCTGTTGTCTTTGAGACAAACCAGGGTTGAGGAGTTGGACTTGGTATCGTGGTCTTGGAAGCAATTCTGGAGATAAGATCTGGAGCTGGTACCGTGGACGTGGAAGCAGGCCTGGAGATGGAACTGGTACCGTGGACGTGGAAGCAAGCCTGGAGATGGAGCTGGTACCGTGGACGTGGAAGCAAGCCTGGAGATGGAGCTGGTACCATGGACGTGGAAGCAAGCCTGGAGATGGATCTGGAACTCAGGATTCACTTGGAACAGGAACAAAGAGGAAACACTGGATAACTGAAGCGGTGAACCACAGTATAACCTGGTTAATGAACTGAGAAAGGTGGCAGGTTTAAATAGGGTTCAGAGGATCATAGGAACACCGTTCACCTGGGACTCGTAGGTGGAGCTGGGATACCTGAGTACTTGATAGGATAATTGGTGGCATACGAGGACCTCCAGTGCAGGTGTCTGTAACGTTGGGAGCTTCCAGCCCTAACTGTGTGCTTGAGGGCAGCATGTCTGATGCTGCTCGCTGACCAATGCCCGGTTTAAATGGAGACAGGCAGGGAGGTGGTTGCATAAGGCGCGGTTTGAAAAGGGGGCGGGGCGTGGCCTGGTGAAGGATAATTGGATAATTGGTGGCATACGAGGACCTCCAGTGCAGGTGTCATGCAGTACCCGTAAGCTACCAGCAGAGTACCAAGTTCGTTTCTTAGGAAGGCATGCAATCGCGCGCGCTTCCGGCATTCGGATCCTGGCGGCGGCGTGGAGCGACGCTCCACGAGGGACTTCAGGTGAGTACCACAGGTGTCCCAACATGGTGGCCGGGGCCGAGAGCAGGGCATGACAGGACCCCCCACCAAGGCGCGACCCCTGGGTGCGCCCAGCGGACGGCTTGGAAGGATAACGGAGATGAAAGGCACAAACCTTTGTAGGAGCATGGATGTTGGTGACAGGTTCCCAGGATCGTTCTTCAGGACCGTATCCCTTCCATTGGACTAGATATTCTAATCTGCCGTAGCGAAGGCGAGAGTCCAGGATTTAGGAGACTTCTTCATACTCCTCTTCTCCGGATAAGGATACAGGAGCTGGTGGTTCAGTATTCCGACCAGGAAATGGATTTTCATGCCAGGGTTTCAAGAGAGACACATGAAAGACAGGGTGGATTCTGTATGAAGGAGGAAGGGTTAAACGGGCGGTCACAGAGTTAATCATTTTAAGGACCGGGAACGGGCCTATATAGCGAGGACCCAGTTTCTTCGAAGGACAATCCAAACGAAGATGAGCAGTAGACAGCAACACCTTATCCCCAGCTGCGTACACAGGAGCTTCTCTTCTACCGTGATCAGCATACTTCTTTTGGTTCTGTTGGGCTAGTCGCAACTGGTGGCGTAGCGTTCGTAGTTGACCGCGTAGGGCTCTCAGGCGAGTTGATACTTCTGGAACTGGAGTGTTGAGCGGCATCTCTGGAAGAGTGCTAGGATGGTAACCATAGTTGGCAAAGAAAGGTGAAAAGCGAGTTGATGAGTGTACCTGATTGTTGTAAGCAAATTCGGCAGTCGGTATGACGTCCAGCCAGTCGTCTTGGAGGTGCGTGGTGAAACAACGAAGGTACTGTTCCAGTGTTTGATTTGTCCGCTCAATCTGGCTGTTGCTCTGTAGATGGAAAGCTGAAGAAAGACACCTGGTAATCCGTAGGCTACGGCACATTTGGGACCAGAAGCGGGACATAAACTGAGACCCTCTGTCTGTAACAATGGAACGAGGAGTGCCATGGAGTCGGAATATCTCCTTGATGAACAAGGTGGCTGTTTCAGCTGCAGTGGGTAGACCTACTGCTGGTATGAAATGGGCCATTTTGGTACAGCGGTCCACCACAACCAGAATGGTGGTGTAGCGATGCGAAAGGGGAAGATCCACTATAAAGTCCATCGAAATGTCTTTCCACGGAGGCAGCGGAGGAGCCAGGGGTTGAAGAAGACCAGCAGGACGGGTGTGAGGTTGTTTGTTGCGTGCACAGACAGGACAAGAGAGTACAAAGGCGGTGATGTCCTTCTTAACAGATGGCCACCAGAAGTATCGTTGTACGGCATCTATGGTTTTCTTGATGCTACCGTGCCCAGCAGCCGGGATGTCGTGGGAGTATTGTAGTACCTGTAGACGAACCTCAGGAGGAACATATATTTGTTCATCATGATAGAGGAGTCCATCGTTGGATACGAGCCCCTGGACGTCAGTAGGTGGTTGAAGACTGTGTTTCTTTATATTCTCCATCAAGGCTCCTTGTGAGGCACAGAAGAAGTCGCTAGGCAGAATGGAGTCATTTTGAGTGGTGGATGGAGAGGCGTCAGAGTCATACCGACGGGAAAGAGCATCCTCCTTACCATTTCTTGCTCTAGGTCTGTAGGTGATGTGTAACAGAAAGCAGGGGAAGAACAACGCCCATCTGGCTTGTCGAGGTCACAGCCTTTTGGCGGTGCGGAGATATTCCAGGTTGCGGTGGTCTGTGTATACGACTACAGGGTGTTTTGTCCCTTCGAGAAGGTGTCTCCATTCCTCGAGAGCCCTCTTGATTGCCAGGAGTTCTTTCTCACCTATACTGTAATTCTTTTCGGCTGGGGTAATACGTCTGGAATAAAAGGCCACGGGATGCATAAGATTCTTAGTACCGGATTTTTGGGAGAGAATCGATCCTAGGGCGATATCAGAGGCGTCTGTTTCCAGATAATATGGCAGATTGAGGTCTGGTTGTTTCAGGATTGGGGCTTGGGTGAAGCTTTCTTTCAGTTTGTCGAACGCCTGCTGAGCTTTTTCAGTCCAACGGAATCGCACATCTTTTTTGGTCATGGATGTAATGGGTGCACTGAGATGAGAAAAGGACCGAATGAAGCGATGATAAAAGTTGGCGAATCCCATGAATTGTTGAACCATCTTTTTGTCTCTGGGCGTCGGCCAGTCTAGAATTGCCTTAATCTTGGCTTTATCCATTTCAACATGTCCTGGTGATAGAATGTATCCCAGGAATCCTATGGAGGATTCCTCAAAGGTGCTTTTTTTTTTTTTTTTAAATTTCATACAACTTATGCTGACGAAGACGGGACAGTACGAGACGAACATGTTGTTCATGTTCTTGGATTGTTCGGGAGTACACCAAGAGATCATCGAGGTAGATCACCAGGAAGGTATCCAGGACGTCACGGAAGATGTCGTTGAGGAAATGCTGGAAGGCGGCTGGGGCGTTGCATAACCCAAACGGCATGACGAGATACTCGAAGTGGCCGAATTGGGATCGGAAGGCTGTCTTCCACTCATCTCCTTCTTTCATGCGGACCTAGTTATAAGCTCCTCGAAGATCGATTTTGGTAAAGATACACGCATCTTTCACTCTATCGAGCAGTTCGGGAATCAGTGGGAGCGGGTAGCGATTCCTTACTGTGATTGCGTTTAGTGCTCTGTAATCAACACAGGGACGAAGGCCGCCGTCTCGTTTCCCAGCAAAGAAGATGCCAGCTCCGGCAGGAGACGTGGAGTGGCGTATGAATCCTTTTGCAAGGCTATCTTCTATGTAGTCCTTCAAAGACTGTGATTCAAGAACGGACAGATTGTAAATGCGTCCATGAGGTATAGGTGCTCTCGGAAGCAGGTCGATAGGACAGTCGTACTCTCTGTGTGGAGGAAGCGTGTCAACCCCTTTTTTATTGAACACATCTTGAAATTCTGAGTACTTAGCTGGCAATGCAGAAGACGGATAGGTGGAAAAGGGGATCTTCTCGGACTCGAAGTTGTTCATGCAGACGACCCGGCAATGACAGGAGGGGAAGGAGACAAAGTTTGAAGACCAATTGATATAAGGGTTATGGATGCGAAGCCAAGGAAGTCCCAGTACGATAGGGAACAAGGGAGAAGGTACGATGTCCCATTGAAGATATTCTTTGTGCTTGGTTCCAATAAGCAGCAGCAAGGGAGTGGTTTCGTGAGTGACGGGACCGGTGCGTAGAGTGCTTCCATTGACCATTTGCAGAGGTATGGGTTTCTTTTTCAGTTCGGTAGGAACAGCCAAGGAGGTAGCAAGGGATAGGTCAAAGAAGTTGTTACTAGCTCGTGTCGTCGAGGAGACGGTAAGGGAGCATTGGTGGATCTCTCCTGACGCCGTTCTCTGAAGCGTTGGTCCAGTACCAGAGATTGGAGGATCAAGGTCTCCAAGGAAGCAGGTACTCCTATGCGAGCCAATTCGTCTTTCAGTTGTTCAGGGAGGGGACCATGACGAAAGTGATCTTTAAGGCCCACACCATTAAGGCCTGTGTCGGCTGCCACCACTCGGAACTCAGAGATGTAGTCCTCTACTGGTCGCCTTCCTTGTCTTAGGTTTCGGATGGTAGTCAATGCGGCAGAAGACCTCAGAGGATCATCATAGACAGGGTTCATGGCCCGGACGAAGGAACCCCAGGAAGTCAGCAAGGGGCTTCCTTCACGTAACAACTGAAAGGCCCATTCCTGTGGAGGACCGGACAGTAAGGAGATGGCTGACCGTACCTTTACAGAGTCCAATCCGTAGGTACGTGGACAAAGGGAGAACATGAGTTCACATGCGGTGATGAAGGTACGATATTTCGTGCGGTCACCGGAAAACCGTTCAGGCATAGTGGCTCTGGGCTCTGGAGTGGGCAGGTCTACCTGCTGTGTTATAGAGCCGGACGGTGATGGAGGTAATGCGGTACCCTCAGCACGGCTTCTTTCCTTGTGGAGTAAGGTTTCTTGGCCGGTCTGAAGGTTCTGTACCACCTTGGTTAGCGCTGCCATCTGTTCCGTAAGTACAGCAAGGATTTGGTTCGGGCTTGCGGGTTCCATGTTGGAACCAGGTTATTCTGTAAGGGCAGAGGCTATGACCCCTGTGTAGTGTTATGCGTATGGAACCCAATGGCAAGTCGAAGGAGGAGACCAGGAGATGTATATGAGCAGTTGAGTATTTACTGAGATGAAACAAAATAGAGGTCCAGAACAAAAGACTATAACGCAAAAGGTATCCTTGGTAAGTATAAAGTCCAGAACGGGAAATTGTGCGTAAGGGTCTTCGGATTTAGAAGGGGCACAACGTAAGTCCAGAACGAAGGGTTGTAGAAGAGGGTAACGTGAGCTGTGGTCTTTGAGACAAACCGGGGTTGAGGAGTTGGACTTGGTATCGTGGTCTTGGAAGCAATTCTGGAGATAGGATCTGGAGCTGGTACCGTAAACGTGGAAGCAAGCCTGGAGATGGAACTGGTACCGTGGACGTGGAAGCAAGCCTGGAGATGGAGCTGGTACCGTGGACGTGGAAGCAAGCCTGGAGATGGAGCTGGTACCGTGGACGTGGAAGCAGGCCTGGAGATGGAGCTGGTACCGTGGATGTTGAAGCAAGCCTGGAGATGGCTCTGGAACTCAGGATTCACTTGGAAGAGGAACGAAGAGGAAACACTGGATAACTGAAGCGGTGAACCACAGTCTAATATGGTTAATGAACTGAGAAAGGCGGCAGGTTTAAATAGGGTTCAGAGGATCATAGGAACACCGTTCTCCTGGGACTCGTAGGTGGAGCTGGGATACCTGAGTACTTGATAAGTTAATTGGTGGCATATGAGGATCTCCAGTGCAGGTGTCTGTAACGTTGGGAGCTTCCAGCCCTAACTGTGTGCTTGAGGGCAGCATGTCTGATGCTGCTCGCTGACCAATGCCCGGTTTAAATGGAGACAGGCAGGGAGGTGGTTGCATAAGGCGCGGCTTGAAAAGGGGGCGTGGCCTGGTGAAGGTCTTTAAAAACCCTCAGTGTATTCTCAGCAGTTGCCAGATCGTGGTTATCCATACCTGAGCTCCTTGTACCTTACTGCTATATTGAATTAACCCGTTATTGACCTCTGCTTGTTTCTGACTATTCTGCCTTCTGTTGACCTAGACCATTTTCTTGTGCTACGCTACTGCTCTGATATCGACCCGGCTATTCCATTTGACCATTCTGAACTCTGTATTCCTGATTCTGGCTTGGCTGACTACTCCCCATGTTGTTAACCCTTTCTGTCTAGCTAGTTTACCTGGCCAATTCTAAGGACCAGACAGTTAGAGATCTTTCACGGCTACTCTGTTGGTAGCTTCTGGGCTCTGTGGAGTGTGGGGCGTTAAGTACTGCGTGGTGGGATCTGGGAACCGTGACCGTGTCATGCAGTACCCGTAAGCCAGAGTACCAAGTTTGTTTCTTAGGAAGGCATGCGATCGCGCGTGCTTCCGGCATTAGAATCCTGGTGGCGGCGTGGGGCGGACCTCGAGCTCTCTCCTGCTTGCAGGCCGAGAGCGTGGAGCGACGCGCCACAAGGTGCTTCAGGTGAGTACCGCAGGTGTCCCAACATGGCGGCCGGCGCCGAGAGCGGGGCATGACACTGCCTGAGTAAAGATGGTGCACACAGCAGCATAGGTGTTATACACAGTAGCATAAATAGCGACATGGGCAGGACAGCATGGCACAGGAGCGGCGTGGGCATGACAGACAACCATTTGTTTTTATTCAGTTTACAACTGTAGCCGTGCTATAGCACAGACTGGAGCGCTGACACTTGTTGGAGGAGCCGTACTGCCTGTGTTTTATCCTTACTTGAAGCAGAAGTCCTGTGCCACCATCCCACCCTCCCTGCCAACCCTTTTTGGTCTGGAACTGCCATTCTGTCACTTTGGTCTGGTCCCTTGTCCCAAACTACCTTCCACACTCCCGCTCACACTTGGGTCAAGACCCTTGAACAGACTCACTCCCTTCTACCTCCAAACCCTTCTCCCGGTCCATTTGTTCATTAAATTGTTTTAAAGGGACACTCTACGCACCCTGATTGCTTTAGCTTACTAAAGTTGTCAGGCTGCATGGTGTGCCCCCATTATTCACCCAGTTTTCATGTTGATATCATTGTGTCTAGCCAAGTGCTCGTATCAGCATTCATTTAGGAATAAAGCAAACCTGGTCTTAAGCTGTGCACGCAGTGTCAGTGCATCACTCTGACCAAGCTGACTGACACATGTACCTTGTGTATGAAAAGTACGCAAGATGCACAATTTGCTTATGTCTGTACGAGTTACGTCCACTAACCAAACTGCTTATGAAAGAAGGGGGGGCTGTGTTTTTCTTCCATAATGTTCCTTTTAAGTAAACAATTTTTTTGTTATCAAATGAATCAATTAATCTAAAAAATCAGCCAACTAATCGATTATGAAAATAATCGTTTGTTGCAGCCCTAATTTTGGCGTGTATGTGTTTGCGTGGTGGAGCTGTCAGGCTGTGTGCGAGGTCAATGAGACCCCGGGAATGTAGCTTTGGCGTGTGTCAGTGTTTCACAGGTAATGATTCGGCGCAGGAGCACAGAGCGTGGCTTTAACGCAGAGGTAGAACTCTAGGAGAGGGTAAAGGGAAAAGAGGAAGGAGCGTGTGTGGGTTCCTCTTTTTGTGGGCTCCATGGCCTGTCTTGTATCATCGCTCAGTCTAGCAGGAAAAAAGACTTTGCACAAATTGAAATATGGCGTCAGATTGGGATGTTCTGCAGAATGGTTTGAATAATCTTTATTAATGGTGTTTATTTATAAAGAGGGCGACAGCAAAGGTCCGAGATGAGGGATAATGGTGATATTGTGCAAGCCTTACCTGTCCTCACTGGAGTCCCTACCACAAGACAAGTATTACATCATAAAATGGAATGTGTTTCAACTTATGTGGGACACAGACCCCATCTGCAACCTATGAGTGAAGGGTACAGGGAGGACCATGTAACGAGAGCAGTTTGACATGTGGAGGATAATGGACCTGCCATAGCTTTCTTCCACATGTCTGTACCAAATTGTACATGCAGTGCTGGAACCCGAGGGCAGATACAAGACAGACTAGTAAGGGGAGCTGCTGAGAACACATGGACCACGAGACAGGAGAAATGGAGACAGGGCAGAAACAAAACCCAACAGATAGTCTTGTCCATCCAAACAGACTCTGCCCATAAAAATCCTAATGTCAGCGAAAGAGTCGCACAGGGGAGGGGGAGAAATCTGGACCTCTGAGGACTGAAATGAAAACTGGTTCTGTAACAGGGACTCTATATGGGTCTGGAAATGCAACGTACCCCTGTGTTACTGGGAGCACCTCAACAGCTTCTGTGTCACAAGTGAAGCAACCCTGGATTCACAGGACAATGGAAGATAAACCAACATCTTGACCACGTTTATATCTCCAATATGCAAACGATGTGTGGAAAAGCCAACTGAGGTCAATGTGATCTCACACACATTTAACACCAGACTGACAGCCATGTGTGGGCAGACATCCATCAGCCTGGACCAGAAGTGGCCATGGTGAAAGAAGTAGTGGTTACGTCTTCCCCCTTTCTTCTAGCAGATGCTGTGTGTCAGGCCCTGCTTGCGGAATGTTTTTGCCGGTTTATAGTCGGTGTGAATTATCAGGAGTTCTTTGTTCTCCAGGATCGCGGGTGAGGAATATTTATGTAGTTTTCTGCATAGTTTGGTTTCCTGCTGTGTGTGATAGAAATCTAACATTTTAAGTAAAATCTATTGATTTATCTTCTCTTTTGCTCCGCAGTGGATCCCGCTGCCGTTTGGCTGATGCAGGGCTGGCTATTTGTCAGCAGTCCATCATTCTGGAAGCCGGCTCAGGTTCGAGCTCTGCTCCATGGAGCACCAATTGGTAGAATCATTGTGTTGGATCTGTATGCGGAAACCTTACCTGCTTACCAAATGACCAAGTCTTTCTACGGCCAGCCCTTTATCTGGTGCATGCTCCACAACTTTGGAGGAAATCATGGATTATTTGGCAAAGTCGAAAGTGTTAACAGGGGACCATTTCAAGCAATGTCATTTCAAAACTCCACAATGGTTGGTACTGGGCTGACCCCAGAGGGCATAGAGCAGAACGACATGATCTACGAGTTGATGAATGAGATCGGTTGGAGTTCCAAACCACAAAATTTAACTCTCTGGATTTCAGATTATGCGGACAGACGATACGGCCAGCAAAACGCCAATGCCAGGGAAGCGTGGCAAATCCTTCTTAAGAGCATCTATAACTGCACCCAGTATTGGGTAAACCAAAACCACAGCCCCTTGGTACGTCGACCCTCTTTAAAGATGACCACCAGTGTATGCTATAACCAAAATGACCTTGTTGAAGCTTGGTGGCAAATGTACAATGCTTCTTTCTCTCTAGCCAACAGTGAAACCTTTCAATATGATCTGGTAGATGTTACGAGAGAGTCAATGCAGCAGTTAGTAACTGCGTATTATATTGAAATCAAGTCCACCTATGAGAAAGGAAGCTTGGAGGATCTTACGAGAACAGGCCGTATTCTGGTGTATGAACTTTTGCCAGAACTCAATGCTCTTCTTTCTAGCCAACCACATTTCTTGCTTGGACGGTGGCTAGAAGCGGCAAATTCCATGGCTTCCACCAAAGAAGAAGCTGCTTTGTTAGACATGAATGCTCGCAATCAGTTGACGTTATGGGGCCCTGATGGCGACATCCTGGACTACGCCAACAAGCAGCTGGGGGGTCTGGTTGCAGATTATTATAAGGAGCGCTGGACACTCTTCCTGTGGAATCTAATCGAGAGTCTCAGCACTGGAGTCCCGTTTAATGAGATTAAATTTAACCAGGTTGTCTTCGGTGTGGAGGAAGGCTTTATTTTTAATGAAAAGGTCTACAGCTCCAGCCCTACAGGAGACCCTGTACAGATCGCCAGGAACATTTTCCTCAAATATTACCCCCGTATAATTAAAGCCGGTCACGTTGGTGTGAAGAACAAGTAATCCACTAGTCTTGGCTTTATCATGACACTTCAACATTAGTCCAGCATGGGACGCTTACTAGTAATGAGGGAGATCCGGCACAACCATGTGCTATACGGGACCATTAAAAACAAAAACGGTGCCAGCGAGAACATCCAGCCATCAATAAACCAACATGTAACACGTTTATATACCTTGTGTTCAGAGACTTCTCCCTGAATATATATTGATTTTTTTTTATCTGGGAGCGTGGGGAGCTTAACGAGCAGCAGCTCTTAACGAGGGTGGGTAATGGTTGCTGAAGAGGGATGGTTTGCTGTTAGTGATGAAGCTTGAGAAATTGGCCAAATTGTGTCTTAACTATGTGAATGTTCTTTTGATTTTAATGTGATTATTAGTCATGGATGCTGCAGTCCTCCTGATTGTTTATATTCTGAATGACATGCTGTCACAGATTCTCATGTTGTATGTGATGAAACACTTTAAACCTGCTTTGATTTTGAGTGAGCAGCCATATTTATTCTGGTGGTTTTGTAGTATCACCCATGAGAAGACGGGAAACGGCTCCGATACACGTATCCCTGAGCCTCAAACCCGGAAGCAGCTCCGATACACATATCCCTGAGCCTCAAACCCGGTAGCAGCTCCGATACACGTATCCCTGAGCCTCAAACCTGGAAGCAGCTCCGATACACATATCCCTGAGCCTCAAACCCGGAAGCAGCTCCGATACACGTATCCCTGAGCCTCAAACCCGGAAGCAGCTCCGATACACGTATCCCTGAGCCTCAAACCTGGAAGCAACTCTGATACACGTATCCCTGAGCCTCAAACCCGGAAGCAGTTCCGATAAATGATCTCTACGCACGCTGCTGCGAAAGACACCGGGTTAAGCCACCCACTATCTGTCTCTGCACACTTCTCTCTCGCAACAGAGACGCAGAGCGCGATACAATGATCCCAGGATTGCAACGCAGTACAAGTCTTCTCTTAAAGCGGGTCAACAGGGACGCAGAGCGCAATACAATGATCCCAGGATTGCAACGCAGTACAAGTCTTCTCTTAAAGCGGGTAATGACTACGTCTCCCACAATCCCTGGGCTCACTTTCCTATTCTATTTGTTACGCTGCCACCAGTCCTCATGGACACTACGCGCGTCGCAGCAAGAGACGCAGGGCTAAGCAACCGCACTGTCCCTATATCTGCCGTCCCCCAGCAACCGCAACGCACACTTTCGTATCTACCCGTGCTTAAAACAATCAGCAATTACTCCAATCTCTTAGCGTGGATCTCATCAGCCAGAAGCAGATCTTAATAAGGAATATTTATTATGATATAGAAAAATCACAGTGCATTGTTACAGGAAAAATTATAGCTAGAATAAATCAATTAATTACACACTACACAGCAAATAAAAGAAAAGGATTAACACAGATCATTACTTACGAACCATAAGCTAGTGTCGGTGATCGGGAGGCTCTATTAAGAGCTGGCAATATTTCCTCAATCCTCAATTGACCTCCAAGGAATTAGTCCCGAGCCATGCTTGATTCAGACTATATATAGGGCTGCCTTTTTTTCTAAATTCAGCCTCCTAGCTGGCAGAGCCTTTGCCTACAATCCCCAGAATTCCCCTCTCCGGAGCATGCTCAGTACGCTTCGTTGTTAATCTTTAATTGCCCAAAGGTGTCCATCTTCCCCCCCAGACCCCCCTTAGGGATCAAAGATGTGCTTCCTTTCTTTGAAGATAGGGCCTAAATCTTGGTGCCGGGCTGGCTCAGAAGGTGCGACTATCAGGCTACACGACATCTCAGTTCACAAAGACATTCCATTTTACAGCCACGTGTGATATCCTCCCCCCAGGGGAGAAAGCTATCCATTTTAATTACATTTTAGCACCCACTCACAACAGCTGTGGACACAGACACGCTCCCCAAATGGTCAGACACAAATATGAATATGACTCTATATGGAGGAGATATTATAAACAGGCACCTAGACACATATACACAGGCAGACCCTTATATAGATAGAAATACAGATCTAATCTGCCCCATCTCTAATCTGCTACAGCTCCGATACACGTATCCCTGAGCCTCAAACCCGGAAGCAGCTCCGATACACGTATCCCTGAGCCTCAAACCTGGAAGCAGCTCCGATACACGTATCCCTGAGCCTCAAACCCGGAAGCAGCTCCGATACACGTATCCCTGAGCCTCAAACCCGGAAGCAGCTCCGATACACGTATCCCTGAGCCTCAAACCCGGAAGCAGCTCCGATACACGTATCCCTGAGCCTCAAACCCGGAAGCAGCTCCGATACACGTATCCCTGAGTCTCAAACCCGGAAGCAGCTCCGATACACGTATCCCTTAGCCTCAAACCCGGAAGCAGCTCCGATACACGTATCCCTGAGCCTCAAACCCGGAAGCAGCTCCGATACACGTATTCCTTGGCCATGAAATCCCTCTGATACACGGATCCCTGAGCCACGAAATCCCTCTGATACACGAATCCCTGAGCCTTAAACCCAGAAGCAACTCTGATACACGGATCCCTGACCCACGAAATCCTTCTCCTACACATATTCTTGAGCTGTGAATTCCTTCTGATACACAGTGGCCATATTTATTCTGGTGGTTTTGTAGTATCACCCACAAGAAACTGCTCTGACACACGTATCCCTGAGCCTCAAACCCGGAAGCAGCTCTGATACACATATTGCTGAGCCGCAAAATCCCTCTGATATAATGATCCCTGAACCTCAAAACGCTTTAATTACAGACCTAAACCAACTCTCCGTTCTGGCACACTTTAAAAGGCTTACACATTTATATCTTTCCCTAGAAAAGCTTCAGCTTTTGTACCAGGACACACACACACACACGTAATAAGAGTGGTCCCTGTGAATGCCCTCTGCTTAATGTCTCGGCACCAGACAGCTTCCTGATGGAAATAGATTAGGTCTGCAACTGCATGGTAATATGTGGTGGTTGTGCATAATGCATGTTCCTGCTAGCATTGCTGTGCACATGCAGAGGATGGACAGGCTATGCAGGGAGATGGACAGGGTATGCAGGGGGATGGACAGGCTGCGCAGGGGGATGGACAGGCTACGCAGGGGGATGGACAGGCTGCGCAGGGGGGTGGACAGGCTGCGCAGGGGGATGGACAGGCTACGCAGGGGGGTGGACAGGCTGCGCAGGGGGATGGACAGGCTATGCAGGGGGATGGACAGGCTATGCAGGGAGGTGGGCAGGCTATGCAGGGAGGTGGACAGGCTATGCAGGGAGATGGACAGGCTATGCAGGGGATGGGCAGGCTATGCAGGGAGGTGGACAGGCTATGCAGGGGGATGGACAGGCTATGCAGGGAGGTGGACAGGCTATGCAGGGAGATGGACAGGCTATGCTGGGGATGGGCAGGCTATGCAGGGAGGTGGACATGCTATGCAGGGGGATGGACAGGCTATGCAGGGGATGGACAGGCTATGCAGGGAGGTGGACAGACTATGCAGGGAGATGGGCAGGCGATGCAGGGATGCAGGGAGATGGGCAGGCTATGCAGGGAGGTGGACAGGCTATGCAGGGGGATGGACAGGCTATGCAGGGGGATGGACAGGCTATGCAGGGGGATGGACAGGCTATGCAGGGGATGGGCAGGCTATGCCGCAGGGCTGCCTGGCAGGAGGGTGTTTTTGTATATATAACACAGCACTGCTGCACTTTGAGGGAGTTTTGAGGTGCAGGAAGTTTTGCTGTGTTGCTGTGCCAGTGGTGGGTATACTTTTATCATGCCAGCTGGTGTGGTCGTGGACTGTGAGTCTCGTGATGATTCTCAGCCTGATTTAGATCACACCGAAAGCTGTAGTTACTCCCAGGATGCTCAGCCAGCTGTATACTTCTGTTGTGGACTATAACTCTCTGGATTCTCAGCCAGCCTTCATGCTGCTCTGGAGAATGACTCCTCTTGGCATCCAGCCTGCGTTTTATGATGCTCTATTGAAGCTGAGCCACATGTAGTTACAGTTACAAGTTTTTATAGAGTGTTAACAAGTTCCGTAGTGCTGTACAATGTAGTGTGTTATGATACCTAATGGTGTGCAGTGAATAGGGAAGGGGGGGGCTGCTTCACATAGAGCACATGTCCTATACATGGCCAAAATAGTGAAGAACAAAAAGATAGCATTCAATAATTATAAAACAACTCAGAGTGAAGAAGATAGGCAAACCTATAAGATTAGGCAGAAAGAGGCAAAGCAATTTATAAGAGCTTCCAAAGCACACGCAGAAGAGAAAATAGCTCAGTCAGTAAAAAAGGGGGACAAAACATTTTTTAGATACATAAACGAGAAAAGAAAAGTAAAACAAGGATTAGTTAGATTAAAAACAAAGGAAGGAAGGTATGTAGAAGAGGATAAAGGTCTCGCTGACTGCCTCAATGAATATTTTTGTTCAGTCTTTGCAGAAGAAAAGGAAGGAAAGGGACCTCAGTTAGGAGAGAACACTAAAGAGACATTTACATATCAGTTTATAGAGGAGGAGGTTCTACAGCAGCTGTCTAAAGTAAAGACAAATAAGTCAATGGGGCCTGATGGGATCCACCCTAAATTATTAAAAGAGCTCAGTGATGTAATAGCAAAACCATTAACAGATTTATTTAACCAATCCTTGTTAACAGGAGTCGTCCCAGAAGACTGGAAATTAGCAAATGTTGTGCCTATTTACAAGAAGGGTAGTAGGGAGGAATCGGGGAACTATAGGCCAGTTAGTCTTATGTCAGTAGTGGGGAAATTAATGGAAACCATGTTAAAGGAAAGGATTGTTGAACATCTAAAAACACATAGATTACAGGATCAGAAACAACATGGGTTTACCTCAGGGAGATCATGCCAAACTAATCTTATTGATTTTTTTGATTGGGTAACAAAAATAATAGACACAGGTGGTGCAGTAGACATTGCCTATTTAGATTTCAGTAAGGCTTTTGATACTGTTCCGCATAGAAGCTTATCAATAAATTGCAATCTTTGATCTTGGATTCCAATATTGTTGAATGGATTAGGCAGTGGCTGAGTGACAGGCAACAGAGGGTTGTGGTAAATGGAGTTTATTCGGCGCAAGGTCTTGTTACCAGTGGGGTACCTCAGGGGTCAGTACTTGGACCCATTCTCTTTAATATTTTTATTAGTGATATTGCAGAAGGTATTAATGGAAAAGTATGTCTTTTTGCTGATGACACAAAGATTTGCAACAGGGTTGACGTTCCTGGAGGGATCAGCCAAATGACAAATGATTTAGGTAAACTAAAAAAATGGTCGAAGCTGTGGCAATTGAGTTTTAATGTGGATAAGTGCAAGATAATGCACCTGGGACGTAAAAACCCAAGGGCTGAATATAGAATATTTGATACAGTCCTAACCTCAACATCTGAGGAAAGGGATTTAGGGGTCATTATTTCAGAGGATCTAAGGGTAAGTAGTCAATGTAATAGAGCAGCAGGAAATGCTGGCAGAATGCTTGGAAATGCTGGCAGAATGCTTGGTTGTGTAGGGAGAGGTATTAGCAGTAGGAAAAGGGAAGTGCTCATGCCACTGTACAGAGCACTGGTGAGACCTCACTTGGAGTACTGTGTGCAATACTGGAGACCGTATCTCCAGAAGGATATAGACATCTTAGAGAGAGTTCAGAGAAGGGCTACTAAAATGGTGTATGGCTTGAAGGAGAAAAGTTACCAGGAAAGGCTTAATGATCTTAACATGTACAGCTTGGAAAAAAGACGAGACAGAGGAGATATGATAGAAACATTTAAATACGTAAAGGGAATCCACAAGGTAGAGGAAGGGAGTATATTTAAAAGTAGGGATGCACCGATACCACTTTTTTAAGACTGAGTACGAGTACAGATACTTTTGTTCAAGTACTCACCGATACCAATTACCGATACTTTTATTTTATGTCATGTGACGCTTTCCAATAAGAACAGACCTTCTATAAAGCCCCCAGGTCTCATGGATTTGCCCCAGCTCATGGATATCCTGACCCCAGCTCATGGATAATTGCCCCCCAGCTCATGGATAATTGCCCCCCCAGCTCATGGATAATTGCCCCCCTGCTCATGGATATGCCCCCCAGCTCATGGATATGCCCCCCTTGCTCATGGATATGCCCCCCCAGCTCATGGATATGCCCCCCTGCTCATGGATATGCCCCCCCAGCTCATGGATATGCCCCCCCAGCTCATGGATATGCCCCCCAGCTCATGGATATGCCCCCCTTGCTCATGGATATGCCCCCCTTGCTCATGGATATGCCCCCCTGCTCATGGATATGCCCCCCTAGCTCATGGATATGCCCCCCAGCTCATGGATATGCCCCCCCAGCTCATGGATATGCCCCCCCAGCTCATGGATATGCCCCCCTGCTCATGGATATGCCCCCCTTGCTCATGGATATGCCCCCCCAGCTCATGGATATGCCCCCCTGCTCATGGATATGCCCCCCCAGCTCATGGATATGCCCCCCCAGCTCATGGATATGCCCCCCCAGCTCATGGATATGCCCCCCTGCTCATGGATATGCCCCCCTTGCTCATGGATATGCCCCCCTGCTCATGGACATGCCCCCCACTCTCCGTTCATACTTACCTTCCTTCAGCGCCGCCGGTAAAGTCTTCGCGCGCGCGCGCTCCTTGGAAGGTCCCCAGCCGCGACCACGTGGGACCATGTGATCGCGGCTGGGGTCCTTCCAACGAGCGCGCGCGCGGGAACTTTCCCGGCGTCGCTGAAGGAAGGTAAGTATGAGCGGAGAGCAGCTGCAGGACCTGTCTGAATGCTCTATCTGCATTCAGACAGGCCCTGCAGCTGCTCACTTTGTTTAATACTTACCTTCCTTCAGCGACGCCGGGAAAGTTCCCGCGCGCGCGCTCGTTGGAAGGACCCCAGCCGCGATCACATGGTCCCACGTGGTCGCGGCTGGGGTCCTTCCAAGGAGCGCGCGCGCGCGCGAAGACTTTCCCGGCGGCGCTGAAGGAAGGTAAGTATTAAACAAAGTTAGGTGAGCAGCTGCAGGGCCTGTCCGAATGCCGATAGAGCATTCGGACAGCCGCCCCAGGCCCTCGGATACCGACAAGCCGGCTCAATGCCGGCTTCCGGTATCGGAAAAAAATATCGGGGGTACTGCACGAGTACCAAGTACTCCTGCAGTACCCGGTATCGGCACCGATATCGATACTAGTATCGGTATCGGTGCAACCCTATTTAAAAGGAAACAAAATAGCAAAACAAGAGGACATAGTCTTAGATTAGAGGGGCAAAGGTTTAAAAGTAACATCAGGAAGCATTATTTTACTGAGAGGGTGGTGGATACATGGAACAGTCTTCCAGTAGAAGTGGTAGAGGCCAAAACAGTAATTGAATTTAAGCAGGCATGGGATAGGCATAAGGCTATCCTAAACAAAAGATAAATCCAGGTAAAGTATCCATGTAATTGGGCGACTAGATGGGCCGAAAGGTTCTTATCTGCCGACATTTTTCTATGTTTCTACATGCCAGCGCCTCTCCAGCCACTGACCTCACCGCACGTCCCTAATTATATATATATATTGCCTGTGTATTCCTACAGTCACAACTGAATACACTGCTTCTGGCTCACTTAGGACAGGTTTGCAGAGATGCTTTACACAACCACACGTCACGTACCTTGTGTAACGTCCTGCTCTCTCAGGAGGTCTGCCCGGTTGCCCCGTGTGCTTCGTATCTGGGGTTGAATGAGTTTGCTGGATGTGCACGTGCTCTCCTGTTCCTCACCTTTTCATGCATTTCTGTGATGGAGCCTGAGCTGTTACCTTTATGGTATCAGAGTGCTGGGACGTGCAGTGTTTTTACCCTATGGTGGCAAACAGACGGGCCATACAGAGCAGTATTGTGGGTCACACGAGCATCATACCTGGTTAGTATAGCTTGGTAGACCCTGCATTACTGCCGGTATTAGGCTTTCACTTTAACCGGTGAATGGAAAAGCATCATAGAGTTATAACAAACATTTCTATAGACCAGAAACAATCCAACACCAGCGCTCAGGTTAACACTGGATGGTACAAATGGAGCGTTCAGACAGGTCCCAGCCACGTCGAGGCAAGAGACGTTGCCATAATATTCATGGGAACCACCACAATACCTGAGTGCTAATACAGGAGGTGCCAGGATAGGAAAGTTTCTGTGGGTGATACCCAGGGAGACCCCCCCCCCCATTAAAAACAATGGGAATGCAGAGCATTAGGGAACAAGCTTACAGTATCTTGTCCTGGCGCCAGACGTGATGGACCAGATAACTGCAGCAGTCTTGTTAGACCCAGAGACACTGGATATCGCATGGGGCTCAGTAGATCGGGGGGCTCAATAAATCGGTGGGGCTCATTACATCAGGGGTTAACCTGTCCTCTGCAGTTCGCTTTGCCCATTCCTGGAGGAAATCTGGGCTGGAGTTTGTGGCCAGCGAGCAGAGCAATCTGGTGGTGGGACCCAAAGTGCAGGTCATTGTATTCCGCGTAGGGTTCGATCAACAAGGAGGGCTAAACTTTCTATTTGGTGATGCAGAAAAAAAGTAACAGGATTAACGTGCCAGACAGCCCCGCCCACACAGCAGTAATGTGACAGCCAGACCCACCCACACTGCAGTAACGTGCCAGCCCTGCCTAAACTACAGTAATGTGACAGCCAGCCCCGCCCACACTGCAGTAATGTGACAGCCAGCCCCGCCCACGCAGCAGTAACGTGACAGCCAGCCCTGCCCACACTGCAGTAACGTGACAGCCAGCCCCGCCCACGCAGCAGTAACGTGACAGCCAGCCCCGCCTACACTGCAGTAACGTGCCATCCATCCCTGTCCACGCTGCAATAATGTGCCAGCCAGCCCTGCCCACACTGCATTAACATGCCAGCCTCGCCCATGCTGCATTAACGTGTAACTGCAGCATGGGTGGGGTTGCCTGACGCATCAACCAGCCCTGCCCACGGCACATTAACATTTTTGCCAGCCCCGCCAACACTGCATTAACGTGTCAGCCAGTCCCGACCACATAGCAATAACGTGTCAGCCAGTCCTGCCCATGCTCCACAGTTTTCGTGAGGCGCAGGGTGCAGTAAATGGGACAATGTGAGGACGATGGGCATTGTTTCCATCAATTATTCTAGCAGTAAATTTGCATTCTGTAATAAGACAGGTGCAGTAATAGAGCCAGCATGAGGTAGACTTTCCACTGGTACCACCATGTTCCTGGGCCGACCAATCCCAGACAGCACCGCAAAACAGAACAATGCGGCCAGAGCAAGAAAAATGGATGTGCGAGAAAGGGACACGTGCTCAGAACATGCAAAAAACACTACAACCGTGACTTTTCAACTTGCATCATGACGAGCACAAAAATATCTAAGACATTTCACAAGTGAATTTAAGACTAAGCAATTGTCCTTTAGATTGTAAGCTCTTAGGGCACCGGGCCCCTCTCTACATTGCTATGTGCTACCTTGTACTGCGCCGGGGAATGTTGGAGCAACACAAACAATAGTAATAATGATTTCCAGGCCATGAGGATGTGCTCACCGCCACCGTGACGCTCGTGACGGGTGCCAGGCTATAGTTTAACTCCGACACCGGGGGTCAGCTTTTTCCTGGCAGTAAAGCCCATTAGTGACCACCTTGCACATTTACTATATGGAATGTGATTTAGGAGAGTCTCCTTGCACCAGGTATCCCTCCCATCATGACCAGAACGGCCATTAGACACGAAATTATTTTAAAAAAGGGACACTCTACGCACCCTGACCACTTTAACTTATTAACCCCGATTTCATGCTGACATCATCATCTATGACCAAGTGCTTGTAGCCACGTTCATTTGAGAAAGCAAACATGGGCTTACGCTGCGCATGCAGCATCAACCCAACCCCTCCGACCAAGCACTCGCAGCATCAACCCAACCCCTCCGACCAAGCACTCGCAGCATCAACACCCCTCCGACCAAGCACTCGCAGCATCGACCCATCCCTCTGACCAAGCACTCGCAGCATCAACCCATCCCTCCGACCAAGCACTCACAGCATCAACCCATCCCTCCGACCAAGCACTCGCTGCATCAACCCAACCCCTCCGACCAAGCACTCGCAGCATCGACCCATCCCTCTGACCAAGCACTCGCAGCATCAACCCAACCCCTCCAACCAAGCACTCGCAGCATCAACCCATCCCTCTGACCAAGCACTCGCAGCATCAACCCAGCCCCTCCGACCAAGCACTCGCAGCATCAACCCAGCCCCTCCGACCAAGCACTCGCAGCATCAACCCAACCCCTCCGACCAAGCACTCGCAGCATCAACCCAACCCCTCCGACCAAGCACTCGCAGCATAAACCCATCCCTCTGACCAAGCACTCGCAGTATCAACCCAGCCCCTCCGACCAAGCACTCGCAGCATCAACCCAACCCCTCCGACCAAGCACTCGCAGCATCAACCCAACCCCTCCGACCAAGCACTCGCAGCATCAACCCAACCCCTCCGACCAAGCACTCGCAGCATCAACCCATCCCTCTGACCAAGCGCTCGCAGCATCAACCCGTCCCTCTGACCAAGCGCTCGCAGCATCAACCCGTCCCTCTGACCAAGCGCTCGCAGCATCAACCCATCCCTCTGACCAAGCACTCGCAGCATCAACCCAGCCCCTCCGACCAAGCACTCGCAGCATCAACCCAACCCCTCCGACCAAGCACTCGCAGCATCAACCCAACCCCTCCGACCAAGCACTCGCAGCATAAACCCATCCCTCTGACCAAGCACTCGCAGTATCAACCCAGCCCCTCCGACCAAGCACTCGCAGCATCAACCCAACCCCTCCGACCAAGCACTCGCAGCATCAACCCAACCCCTCCGACCAAGCACTCACAGCATCAACCCAACCCCTCCGACCAAGCACTCGCAGCATCAACCCATCCCTCTGACCAAGCGCTCGCAGCATCAACCCGTCCCTCTGACCAAGCGCTCGCAGCATCAACCCGTCCCTCTGACCAAGCGCTCGCAGCATCAACCCGTCCCTCTGACCAAGCGCTCGCAGCATCAACCCATCCCTCTGACCAAGCGCTCGCTGCATCGACCAATCCCTCTGACCAAGCGCTCGCAGCATCAACCCATCCCTCTGACCAAGCGCTCGCAGCAAAGTAGGCAATTTGCGTATATACGTACGAAAGATACGTACACTACGCAAATTACTTATGAAAAAAGGGGGAGGAATTGTGGATATTTAAGTAAACTAATTTTTTTCTAGTGTTTTTTTCTTTTATCCGATGAATCGATTAATTGAAATAAATCGGCCAACTAATCGATTATTAGAATAATTGTTAGTTGCAGCCCTAATACAGAGGTACAGCTCGCACAGTAATAATACAGAGGTACATGTCACACAGTAACACAATACAGAGGTACATCTCTAGGGTTGCCACCATTCCTTCAAGCTAAATCCGAACACTCTAGCATCATGCGGCATATTTTAATGTCATGTATACACATTACGTATGAAGGACAATAGAGGTCTCCCTCTGATGGCACTTGTGTGGCTGGGTCACTATGCAGTCACACGAGCGTTGTCAGCTGTATTGTGTCTCAGTGTTCTTATGCAAGTGAGAACAGGAGGCTACTGTCACGGCGGCGCCAGGCTTGAGCCATGGTGGTACCCTTGTTCAGGAAGAGAGCCCAAAGTGTATATGGACAGGCGGTAAAAACAGCACAGGGTTAGACAGACTCCTGCACGGCAATACCAAAAGAAACCCCAACACTAATAGGCCGGTCTTTAGTGTAGCCGGATCTAAGCTAAATAGAAAATAGCACGGGGCCGTGCAGAGTCTCAGGATATACACAGATATCGGGAACCAAGGAATCCGTACCGTCTGGGATAATACATAATTATTGTCAGAATAGAGCCAGGAGTCAGAAAGCCAGATGCCAGGGTTCTAGAGCCGGGAGGGGAGTCAAACAAGCCAGAGCGGTACACAGGGTATCAGCATGGAAAGTAAAGCAGAAAACAAAAACACAGCAAGGGAAAGCCACAAACTGAATCACACAAGAAACAGGATGAGAAAAAATACACAGGAATATCCAGAAATAAACAAGGAACACGACGACAGGAGTAACAGACAGACGGAAACAGAACCAATAATATACTAGAACAAAATATCCAAACAGAACAGGAACTAAATATAGAAGCAGGAATCACAATGAAGGCAAAACTCTGACTCAGGAAGAGTGAAAATTGTGAAGCAATGCATTGTGGGAGCAGTGCTCTTAAATAGGGAGAGGAACAGGACATGACAGACAGGTGAGCTGAGAGCAAAACAATTAACCCCTGGGCTGGAACCCAGGAATGGCAACATGAACTAAGACCTGAACTGGATCAGCTCACATCCAGGGGACAGGGCTGGAAACGTGGAGCGTGCCAGCTACAGATTGTGCGTCCGCTGCACTGTATGACAAGAGGGAAGCGTAGATTCTTTGAGCTTTTTGCAAGTTTACTTTTACCTGTACTGGTTGTGGTATAAACTCGAAAAATTAGAATATGGTGCAAAAGTTCATTTATTTCAGTAATGCAACTTAAAAGGTGAAAGTAATATATGAGACTCATTAAATGCAAAGCGAGATTGTGCAAGCGGTGATTTGTCATAATTGTGATGATTCTGGTTACAGCTCATGAAAAGCCCAAATCCACAATCTCAGAAAATGAGAATATTACATGCAATCAATAAAACAAGGATTGTACTAGGGATGAGCTGTTCGGTTCGATGTGTTCGGAGTTCGATTCGAAGATCGCCTGTTCGCATTTTCGCGAACTACGAACATTTCCGCGTGTTCGCAGCATGTTCGCCCACAATGGAACACAATGCACTTTTCCACTGGCCTGAAACTTGTAATTGGTTACAGCCTGCACCTGACCACAGTTTAGGTGCAAGACAGGTGCAAGACTATGCCAATCACGGCTCAGAGTCCTGATTGGGCACATTTTGCCCAATCATGGGCTCACAGAGCTAAGTCCCGCAGCACACTATATAAGGCGTCCCTTGCAGCCCCAGCACGTGTTTTTTGAGAGGAGATTATTAGTGTGTGTTCTCACTGCCAGTCTGCCAGCAGCTATTGGGGGGGTCTCATTTCTACAAAATATCTGGGAATTGTTCTAATCTTTGTGTTCTCACTGCCAGCAATTATTGTGGGGGTCAGTCAGTGGCGTAACTAGAAACCTGAGGGCCCCGGTGCAAGAATCCATGAAGGGCCCCCCCAACCCCCCCCCCCAAAAAAAGATCTATATTTTTACTTTTTTTTTTCCTGCAATATAAAAAAGATAGTATTGCCCCCAGCTGACACGGATATATACTGTATATTGCCCCCAGCTGACACGGATACAGGGGCTGACTGGCAACTTTTGGCCCAGGGGCCAAGTATGACCCAGAGGCCCATAGTGCAGCAACTCAGGCCCTTGTGTATGAGCGTTATCTCAGAGCTCTGCAGCAATATAACTTACATTACAGTGAATTGTATTGCTGTAGAGCTCTGTGACACGCTCATACACACCGCACATTACTCTGCGTTTTATTGCTGTGGAGCTCTGTTACGCTCAAACACACTGCACATTACTGTATCAGAGCTCCACAGCAATAAAACTCACTCATACACACCGCACATGGATATATTGCCCCCACCTCACACATGGGTATATTGCCCCAGCTCACATGGATATATTGGCCCCAGCTCACACGGATATAGGAACACAAAAATTATGTATGGGGTTGGGTATCCACAATACCCAAAAGAAAGTTCTTTAAGAAAATTTATGAAAATATACTCAGCTGCTGCTGGAGAGGCAATTCACTCTTGTACATCCAACCAAGAGGGTAATGAATCTTAAGCAAGTATGGAAAAAAGATACCTCTAGCGCTGCAAGGAATGGTGCATGGTGCTACCACATTTATTTTAAATAAACAAAAAGAAAACACAAAACAAACGTTTCGGGGACACAGCCCCTTCCTCAGTGTATAGTGCCTATACACTGAGGAAGGGGCTGTGTCCCCGAAACGTTTGTTTTGTGTTTTCTTTTTGTTTATTTAAAATAAATGTGGTAGCACCAGTGCACCATTCCTTGCAGCGCTGGAGGTATCTTTATTCCATACTCACACGGATATAGTGCCCCAGCTCACAGATATATATTGCCCCAGCAGCTCACACATGGATATATATTGCCCCAGCAGCTCACACATAGATATATATTGCCCCAGCAGCTCACACATGGATATATATTTCCTCCAGCAGCTCACACATGGAAATATATTGCCCCCAGCAGCTCGCACATGGAAATATATTGTCCCCAGCAGCTTGCACATGGGTATATATTGCCCCCAGCTCACACAGGGATATATATTGCCCCCAGCTCACCTCTCCTCTGCCAGGCCCCTCCTGCACAATATTGACAGCCGCCACGTGCTTCCTGTGTGCGATCTAGCGATCCCGCGGCTGGCTGGTGGAACCCACATGAGCGGCAGAGTTTCAAGCTGGCGGCCGCTCGTAGGAAGCACGCGGTGGCCGCAGAGGCGTAGCAAGGTCATGAGGTGCCCGGGGGCAAGTCTTTCATTAGCGCCCCCCCCCCCTCACACACAGATATGGGTAATCCATGTACGAGATACGGAAGCACAGTTTCATGGGATTGTATCTGGTTTTCTCACCTTATTAATAGTGCAATAGCAACAGCTGCATAATATTATTATTATTGTGCTTGCAGACTGGGTAGATGTTTAAACAGAAAAAAAACAGTAGAGATTTGAACTCAGAATCTTCCTGCTTATTAGAAGCTTTAACCAACTGAGCCACAAGACTGACACTGATAACCTACTGCACATATCTATCTAATGAGAAAACCCTGCCCTGGGTTAAAATCTTGTCCCTGGCTAAGGAGCAGTGGCGTAGCGTGGGTTGTCAGCGCCCGGGGCCAGCAAAGAATTGTGCGCCCCCCCCCCAACCTGTGGACGTTATCGATATTGCCCCAGCTCACACATGGATTTGCCCCCAGCTCACACATGGATTTGCCCCCCAGCTCACACATGGATTTGCCCCCAGCTCATGGATTTGCCCCAGCTCTCACATGGATTTGCCCCCAGCTCATGGATTTGCCCCCAGCTCATGGATTTGCCCCCAGCTCATGGATTTGCCCCCAGCTCATGGATTTGCCCCCAGCTCATGGATTTGCCCAAGCTCATGGATTTGCCCCCAGCTCACTCATGGATTTGCCCCCCAGCTCACTCATGGATTTGCCCCCCAGCTCACTCATGGATTTGCCCCAGCTCACGGGGATTTGCCCCCAGCTCATAGATTTGCCTCAGCTCTCACATGGATTTGCCTCAGCTCTCACATGGATTTGCCCCCCAGCTCACTCATGGATTTGCCCCCATCTCATGGATTTGCCCCCATCTCATGGATTTGCCCCCAGCTCACTCATGGATTTGCCCCCATCTCATGGATTTGCCCCCCAGCTCACTCATGGATTTGCCCCCCAGCTCATGGATTTGCCCCCAGCTCACTCATGGATTTGCCCCCAGCTCACTCATGGATTTGCCCCCCAGCTCTCACATGGATTTGCCCCCATCTCATGGATTTGCCCCCCAGCTCATGGATTTGCCCCCAGCTCATGGATTTGCCCCCAGCTCATGGATTTGCCCCCAGCTCATGGATTTGCCCCCAGCTCATGGATTTGCCCCAGCTCATGGATTTGCCCCAGCTCATGGATTTGCCCCCCAGCTCACTCATGGATTTGCCCCCATCTCATGGATTTGCCCCCAGCTCATGGATTTGCCCCCAGCCCTTACCTGGATATTGCCCCAGGCCCCAGCTCCGGCGGGGGTTGAGGGGACCGGGACCCAGATGCCAGGCAGCGCGGGTGCGCCTGCCCGGTCTTTAACAGTCCGTCCTGTTAGGTGATGCCGCGCAGCCGGTCACGTGGTCCGGCCAATCAGGTGGTACAGAGACTCCGTACCACCTGATTAGCCGGACCACGTGACCGGCTGCGCACGCCGCGCAGCCGCATCACCTAACAGGACGGACTGTTAAAGACCGGGCAGGCGCTCCCGCGCTGCCCGGCATCTGCGTCCCCTCAACCCCGGGCCAGTTTTAGGGGCGCAAATGCGCCCCTAACAAAACTGCGCCCGGGGCCACGGCCCCCCCAGCCCCCCCCCCACGCTACGCCACTGCTAAGGAGGGCTGCGGCCCCCCACCAAGTAAGGAGCACTCGGAGGGGACTCTCTACCTGGGTATGCATGCACATGGAACCAGTAAATTGTGTGCGCGCTAATAAAAATCCGAAATTTACTCATCGTGGCCACGATTTATTAGATCATCCCCAGGAACGTACACATCATGGGCGCAAGTTAATTTTTATTTCTTCCTCTTGCCACCAGCGGGGCTCCATTCTGCGGAGCCCTGCCAATGTCGAGGTGAAGAAAAAAAAATAGTTTTCACGTGGGCCAATGTATTAGGTTGTAGGGAAGATCTGCTACATTGAGCCCATTAAAGGTTGTGTATCCCCTAGCTAGAGAATGGAGCGGCAGCCTTAAAATGTTTGCTGTGGCGTAGTTGGTTAATGCTCCTATAATGTGAACGGCAGGTTGTGAGTTCATGTCTCATCAGGTTTTTTTTATTTTTAACTTATCTACCTCTGCCTGTACTTCCCTAAACAAACACTATATAATATTATTATTATATTATGCTACTATGATTATTGTGATGTATTATTCATAATATTAATGCTGTTATTATAAATCATACAATAATAATCATAGCAAGCTTTGAATTATTTAATTAAATAAAACAAAGCTTCCAAGGATTATTGTTAGTGTATGATTTAGGAATAATAGAATAATAATCACCGCAGTATTATAATACAGGCACAGGTAGATGAGCAAAAAAACACAGCTGAGATGTGAACACAAAGTTTTTGTTTGCTTCAGAGGAGATTTAACCAAGCGCGCCACAAGATATAGCTCTGCGAAGGATTTAAGGCTGTGATCTCATCCCCAGCTATCAGGGAGAGGAATCTCTGCATGCACACAAAAGGTTAACATGTGGACTCCTGGAACATCACAGACAGACCTAATACATTTTGCCCAGGGGAAAACTTTTCTTTTTTTACAGCTTGACACAGGGGGGGGGGGGGGCTTTGAAGGTTCCATTCTTTTTTTAAATTACGGAGCACAACTGAACAAATTCCATTTTATACCCAAATTGTAGAAGATCCAGGAATGAGTGGAATTCATTCAATTATAAATAACCCTGATAATTAGTTCCCTTTTATCCATCAATTTAGGAAATAACTAGACATGTGCACAGCACAAAATTTCGTTTTGAACTAATGCATTAGTACTAAAATGCAATTTATTTAGTTGCTAAAGAAATTCGTTTTCAGTTCTTTAGTATGAAAACTAATTTCATTCATCCAAAAACCAGTGGATACAATTACTATTGTAGTGGCTCCTCAGAGGGCTGAGATCGCTTCTTGTTAAGCATCTCTCACTCTCAGCACAATGTGGGCCATATTACATAGCTGGTGCTAACTTAACCAGAGCTGTTGTAAACTTCCCAGAGCTATTATAGCCTATGGAGGTTTTCAGTTACAACAGCTCTGGTTAAGTTAGCACCAACATTGTAATACTGCCCCGTGTCAGGCAAAGCTGTTACAGTAACTGACTGCTGCTCATCACAGCGCTCAGAGTTTCAGTAAAACTAGTAAATAATATTTTTATATGTAAGAGGTTAAAACAATATTATTTCCTTGTTTTACTGAACTCTGAGCGCTGTGATGAGCAGCAGTCAGTTACTGTAACAGCTGAGCCTGATACATTGTACTGAGAGATAATGTAACAAGCAGCCGATCTCCGCGCTCACAGCCACTGGATTTAAAGGGCTAAAAAAAAAGGCTCCTCTCTGTATAATGTTTAGAACATCCTCCTGCATTAATTAATACCCCTCTCTGTATAATGTATACAACATCCACCTGCATTAATTAATACCCCTCTCTGTATAATATATAGAACATCCTCCTGAATTAATGTCCCTCTCTGTATAGAACATCCTCCTGCATTGGCATGTGAGGGTGCAGAACTTCGGATGTTGCGATGTTGCGCTCTTCATTGCTGGTCTCCTTCACTCATCAATATAATATCACAAAAAGGACTGAAACTAAAATGTAGTGCATTTTATTTTAGTTTCTTTCGTTTTTTGTACTGAGCAGTTTCGTTTCTCTTGAGTCATACTAAAACTAAATTATCCCAAAATTCGGACTAAATCGTTTTAGTACTAAAACGAATGCACATGTCTAGAAATAACTCACTAATAGGATATGCTTATAAAGGTTTGCCAAATACATAGATTTAGAAAGGGAATGCTGGATTAGGGTGATTTCTCTTTATTTTGATCTTTTCTCTCTCCCTAATTTGCTATACTCTATATTTCATGCATTATTCTATCAGTTTCATCAGCCTGTAATAGCACATATTGCAGCCTCATGAAACTCAATCTGATATATATTTAGTATTCGGTGCCATAAAGGAATGTGATGTACCCGTCGCAGAACAGGAATATAAAAATATCAAAACAAAGTATATTTACAGAATTTGTTTTGATCAGAAGCCCAGCTGGTAATTCTTCCTGCTGCTGCAGTTCTGAGATTTTATTTCCACCAGGACCAGGCAGGCACCAACTTGAAGTCTGGCCACGCTGCTTCTCAGCTGCATGCAGGGCTCCAGGGGCAGGAAGAAAGGCGGGGAAATCAAAACAAAGACCCAGCCAATCCCCAGCCACTTACCATGTGCACAAGGCTAGCTGGGATCAGGATGCTGCTTGCTCATTGGCTGTTTAGCAACTGCCAGTGTTCTAGTGAAGGAGAGGACAGACTGATGCCGAACGTGAGGAGCATGCTGTGCCGCCGCTCCTGCTGTGCCGCCGCTCCTGCGGTGCTCACTCTTCCTCTTCCGGTCTGACTGCCATTAAAATTTATTGAATTTGAAAGATTTCATTATGAACTGAGGACTTTGTGGCACCCCTCTTCAGAGCAGCGGCTGGCAATATTGTGCAGGAGGGGCCCGCCTGGCAGAGGAGGCCCGGGTGGCACTTGTCCCCCTGGCCCAGTCCGCCCCTGGGAACAGCCAGCGGCGCTGCTCCCAGATTCCGGCGCTTTTTGCCGGAATCTGGCGGCGGCGCTGGGCCCCCCTCCAGTGGCGGAATGCCAGGGCCCGGTCGCAACTGCGACCGCTGCGACCCTGGTACTTCCGCCACTGGGGTCAGTCATTTCTACAAAATATCTGGGAATTGTTGTAATCTTTGTGTTCTCACTGCCAGCAACTATTGTGGGGGTCTCATTTCTACAAAATATCTGGGAATAGTTCTAATCTTTGTGTTCTCACTGCCAAAGCAATTTTGGGGGTCAGTCATTTATACAAAATATCTGGGAATTGTTGTAATCTGTGTGTTCTCACTGCCACCCATCAGGGGGTCTCACTGATTTATAGGAGGTTTCTGGGAATTGTAATCTGTGTCTTCTCACTGCCAGCTATCAGGGGGTCCTATCAGGGGGTCTCACTGACTTGTAGGTGGTTTCTGGGAATTGTAATTTGTGTCTTGTCACTGGCTGCCAGCTCTCAGGGTGTCTCACTGAGTTATACCAGAGTTCTGGAAATCTTTAATCTTTATACCAGAGTTGAATCAGAGTTCTGCAGCATATCTCCAATTTTTATAACAGAGTTGAATCAGAGTTCTGTATATCTTTAATCTATATATCACTCACCATGTCAGAAAGACCAAAAAGGACAGGTAGACGCTCCCAGACACAGATAAGAGGGCAAGCAGCCTCTGTGTCGGGAGGCTGTGCGTCTGGTCTTCGTGGACGTGGTGCATCCTCTGCAGGGGCACGCTTGTCCTTTCTAACTGGTGCTGGCCGTCTTAAGCAGCAGCAATATACAGAGGATTTGGTGGTTTGGCTAACCAGGCCACCCTCATCCTCCGAGTCCTCTGCCAGCCAGGCTTGTAGTGCTTTACAGTCCACCTCAGCTGCCAAAGCATCTAATGCAGCCTTCATGTCCACAGCTAATCCTGCCATAGCCTCACTATCACACACGGAGGAGTCAGCTGAATTGTTTGACTACAATGACAGTGACATGCTGCTTGAGGATGCGCAGCAACTACAGTGCTCTGATTCAATCTCTGAGGTTGAGGAAGGGAATATAATCAATTTAGAGGAAGGGGGTGCCAGTGATGACACACAAATAACTGGCACTCATGTTGCCCCAGCAGCTGCAGCCTACTGCCAAGTTGGCTCCAGTGATGAGGAGATAGGGGGTGATGACAATGACGATGAGGTCACTGACTCCACCTGGGTGCCTGATCGAACAGAGGAGTCAAGTGAGGAGGAGGAGGCACAACAAACACGAGGCACTCTATAAAACATCCTCTATGACCAACCGTAGCACTAGCCAGTCCAAGGCATCAGATGTCAGAGCTGCTCAGGTGCAGAGCGCTGTGGTCTCAAAGCACACATCCAGGAACTCTGCTGTCTGGGAGTTCTTTAAGAAATGTGCAGCAGACCGCACCTTTGCTATTTGTAATCTATGTCAGATGAGGCTCAAGCGTGGCAAAGACACCGGACGCTTGGGTACCACGTGCTTGAGGCGACATATGACCACCTGCCACGCATCCCGTTGGTGCAAAACTTTGCGTAGGTCCTCCTCACCTGTCTCTACCCCCACTATATGTCCTGCCATGTCATTGACTCCAACCTCCACTGACAGGGATGATGCTACAGTAATGGATGTACCAGGTCCTTCCTCAATGTGACAGCATCCCATCAGCTGAAGATTTACGCAGTCAGATTACGTTGCCCCAGCTGCTGCAGCATATGAAAAAATATAGTCCCAACCATCCCCAAGCACAGCGTCTAAATGCCAGCTTAGAAACATTACTCGCATTGCAGCTGCTGCCTTTTCAGCTGGTGGACTCTGCTCCCTTCCGTGAATTTGCTGAATGTGCTGTACCAAAGTGGCAGGTTCCAAAACGCCATTACTTTTCACAGAAGGCCATTCCAGCACTATACCAGCACGTGGAAGATAATGTTATCGAGTCATTGGGAAAGGCAGGTCAGCAGCAATGTGCATGTGACCTTAGACACGTGGTCCAGCAAGCATGGACAGGGCCGTTACATTTCCTTCACGGCACACTGGGTAACTCTGATTGCAGCTGGGAGGGATCTAAGACGGGGCTCTGTGCTGGAGCTTGTTCATCCACCACGCCTCCAGAAAGCTGCTTGTATGAGGTCTGTCTGCTCCACCACCACCACCTCTCCCTCTTCCTCCTCCTCCTCTTCCTCCTTCTCTGTCTCTGGCGAAGTGGCAGTTAAACCGACGCGTGACGGGCTATGCAATGGCTCACGCAAAAAGATGCCATACTGTGCTTGAGCTGTATTGTTTAGGGGACAGGAGCCACACCGGCCAGAAATTCTGTCAGCTCTGCAGGGGCAGGTGCAGAGATGGTTAACACCACGCCAGCTTCAGCTGGGAATGGTCGTCTGTGATAATGGCAGAAACCTTCTCTCCGCCCTACGCCAGGGTAAGTTGACACATGTACCATGCCTAGCACACATCCTAAATCTGGTGGTACAGCGTTTCCTAACCAGGTACCCAGGGCTGGCAGAGCTTCTGAGCTAGGCCAGAAAAGTCTGCAGCCACTTCAGACGGTCATTCCCAGCAAGTGTTCGCCTGGCAGAAATTCAAAGAGAATTCCACCTTCCCACAAACCGTCTGATCTGTGACATGCCCACCAGGTGGAACTCGACATTAGCAATGCTGCAGCGTCTGCACAAGCAGCAGAGGGCCATCAACGAGTACCTGTGTGAGTATGGCACAAGGACAGGTTCAGGTCAACTTGTTTTTTTTTCCCCCCAGCAGTGACTGATGATCAAGGATGCATGCACTGTACTGTCACCGTTTGAGGAGGCAACGAGGATGGTGAGCAGGGACAGTGCATGCATCAGTGACACAATTCCTTTAGTGTTCCTGCTGGAGCACACTCTGCGGGGAATTATAGATGTGGCTCTAGAGGAAGAGCAGCGGGAGGGAGAGGAGGCCTTCCCTAGCTCTGAAGGCCCCAGTCTTTCCGTAGACAGCATTCCAGCGGGTCCTCCACAGATCAGACAGCAGGAGGAGGAGGAGGAATATTTAAGTAGTGGGGGGTATTGAAGGTGGGGATTCCTCAAGGGAGGGTTTTGTGTGCCCAGAAACCCAAGGACTAGTACGTGGCTGGGAGGAGGAAGTGCACGATGGGGTCATCCTCATTGACCAGGTGACTCGGAAGCTAATGCCACCTCCAACCTGCGCTACATGTGCTCCCTAATCCTGCAAAGCCTGGTTAAGGACCCCAGGATTCGTGCTATCAAGGAAGAGGGATCATCATTACTGGTTGGCAAGCCTTCTTGATCCAGGATCCAATCTAATCTAACACTATGTCCTCTTGTTTTGCTCCTCTAATTTTACACTATGTCCTCTTGTTTTGCTCCTCTAATCTTACACTATGTGCTCTTGTTTTGCTCCTCTAATCTTACACTAACACTATGTCCTCTTGTTTTGCTCCTCTAATCTAACACTATGTCCGCTTGTTTTGCTACTTTGTTTCCTTTTAAATATACTCCCTTCCTCTCCCTTGTTGATTCCCTTTACGTGTTTAAATGTTTCTATCATATCTCCTCTGTCTCGTCTTTCTTTCAAGCTTTACATGTTAATACTTTGAGAAATAGAAAAAGAAAACCAAGACATATATATATATTATTTTGCATATGGTTTTTAAAATGTTTAATTTTTTGTTTTTCTTGTTATTGTTTAATATTAGTTTTAAATTTTGGAGAAGGAAAGGGATGTAGTGGAGCCTCTATGTGTGAGAGATCATGTGATGCTGTCTGTGGATGCCCCGCCCCCTGTGTGTATGAAGGAGATCACATGATGCTGACTGTTGGAAGAGCCCCGCCCCCAGTCCTCTGTGTGGGAGTCTGAGGTAACGGTAAAGCGGCCATGATACTGTCCTGTCTTTCAATGATAATGTTTTATTGACAAATGCCTCAGTGCCAAGAAATGAATGACATGGTAATGGTGTAATGAATCTCTCACTTATTAATGTTCTATGAACGTTTTTACGGTTAACGATTAAAATATTTAAAGAAATAGCTGAACTTTGTTGTTACAGAACCTCTTCATTTTCCACTGTAACCTTAAAACCTCAAACCAGTTTAAACCAAATTTATGATCCAGTAATTTAGGAGTTAACTGCAAATTTACAGGATACAGCCAAAGCTATAGATCTATGAAAAATCCCAACATTTAGTGGCAAAATTCAAGGAGCCATTGGCTACTTGGCACTTACTTTATCTGGGCCCGAGTCAAAGCCCTCTCGTTGTGTGTGAGTGGTCATTTTTGCTTGTAGAAGATTCTAGACTGTAGAGGCTGGAGGGTGGAATGATCCTTGGTCCAGGAATCTGCACAATGTGTTCATGTAAACGGGTGTGAGTGTGCATATTCTATGTTACCCGTCTTGTGATGTCATTGCAGAGGATTTTTGTTCTAAACTGACATTTTCTAACTTTTTTTTTCCTTTTCGCAGTGGATCCCGGTGCCATTTGGCTGATGCAGGGCTGGCTGTTTGCTAATAGCCAGTCATTTTGGAAGCCAGCACAGATTCGAGCCCTGCTTCATGGAGCACCCATTGGCAGAATCGTTGTTCTTGATTTGTTCGCTGAAAACAGTCCTGTGTATCAACGCACGGAGTCCTTCTACGGCCAGCCCTTTATCTGGTGCATGCTTCATAACTTTGGTGGAAATCATGGATTATTTGGCCAAGTTGAAAGCATCAACAGTGGTCCGTTTGAAGCCTCAGTTTTTGAAAATTCCACAATGGTTGGCACTGGGCTGACCCCAGAGGGCATAGAGCAAAACGACATGATCTACGAGTTGATGAATGAGATCAGCTGGAGTTCCAAATCACTTAATTTGACACAGTGGATCTTCGACTATGCGGACAGACGATACGGCCAGCAAAACACCAATGCCAGGGAAGCGTGGCAGATCCTTCTTAAGAGCATCTATAACTGCACCCAGTATTGGAAAAACCACAACCACAGCCCTCTAGTTCGACGTCCAGCTTTAAAAATGAACATAGATATTTGTTACAAGCAGAAGGATCTTTTTGACGCATGGAAGCTTATGTACAATGCAGCTTCGTCCCTGGGGAGCAGTAAAACTTTCCTGTATGATCTCGTTGATGTCACCCGAGAATCCATGCAGCAGTTGGTAACAACATACTACGTCCAGATCAAGTCCGCCTATGAGAACGAAATTCTGGAGGACCTCATTAGCGCAGGTGGTATTCTGGTTTATGATCTTTTGCCGGAACTCGATGCTCTTCTTTCTAGCCAACCACATTTCTTGCTTGGACGGTGGCTAGAAGCGGCACATTCCATGGCTTCCACCCAAGCAGAAGCTGCTTTGTTAGACATGAATGCTCGCAATCAGTTGACGTTATGGGGCCCTGATGGCAACATCCTGGACTACGCCAACAAGCAGCTGGGGGGCCTGGTTGCAGATTATTATAAGGAGCGCTGGACACTCTTCCTGTGGTTCTTGGTCGACAGTCTGAACACTGGGGTCCCATTTAATGGGAAGAAATTCAACGAAGCCGTCTTCGGTGTGGAAAACAACTTCCTTTCCAATGGAAAGGTCTACAGTGCCAACCCCACAGGAAGCACCATAGAAATCACCAAGAAAATTTTCCTCAAATACTACCCACATACAACCAAGCAAGCAATGGTAAACGGCGCATGAGCCTTGGAGGAAAGCGCCAAACCACCGTAACATTCCTAAGACGAGCCTTGGAATGCCGTTTGGTGACACAATCATTTCTATAGCCTTGATCACATTGCTCCTATGTGCGAGATTCACCGCACAATGTATTCTATGCTAGAGCTGGGGATGGCATTGAGCCAGCAAAACACTGACTGTCCCCTGCCACCAGGTGACACGCGCGCTCACACATACAAACTATCCACAAGGTGCAACAGTTTATAAAAATAAAAAAAAAGTCGAGCAGGAGACGAAACGTGCAAGCAAAGCCGCAAGAACATAAGCAAGTTCAAAACCAAGCTGTGCACGTCTGAAAAATGAGAACAAAAAAACCAACCTTGTAGATTAAGGCTGGTGTCAGACGAACGCAGTGATCACGTCCGTGTTGCCGCACAGTTTAATGTCCGTCGTAGCATAGAATCATGATCAACAGAGACCCACACACTAAGTGCGTCAGCACCGAACAGCACCTGAACAACGCACGCGGCAAACAGACGCAAGTTAGGCAAGAAGGTAAAACCGCTACCACGGACGCGCAGAGTGCGCCACGTCTGCATAGCGTTCTGTGTGAGTGATGAGATGTCAGACGCAGCGCACTTGCGACGTCCAGCACCTTGACGCACACAATGGCTTTTCAGATCCTTTTCACATTTTTATCATTTTTCATATTAATTTTATTTCCCATAATTCCCTTTTTTTTTCTACATCCGTCAAGAAAAACGCACCGTGTGGTGTCTACAGTATTTTCTGTCAGTACGTCTGTCCGTTATGCACGCACGCACAGTGCGCTCAGACTGCGCTCGTCTGACATTAGCCTAAGGCTGGGGTCAAACGAGCGCACTGATTGCGCACAGTAATGGATGCACTTTGTAACGGATGAGATTGTGTTACATTGTATCAGTTTTGACTGATGTTGAGAAGAGCAAAAAAGATGTATACAGGGGTCTCTCTACGTCCATGTAGCTTTTTCACGTCGATGCCATTTTGGCGTCCATTGCAACATGCGTTGCCTGCACGTGAAAAAGTGCGCATGTGCTTCATGTGTTCTTCTCTATTGACTCCTTTGAAAAGCTACGACGGGCAGCAAACAGTGCGGTCAGACGGACGTGAAAAGTGCGCCGGTCTGACCCCAGCCTCAGCTGAAAATACATTCCAACATAATGAAGGTGGCATCCGATCATGATCTGTATAAACGTAGGCTAGAGAAGCTGTACGGCTCGTGCTTTATGGGGGATCCACAGTCAATGTTTGTCTTGGGGTTTTACCGGCCTGCAGTTCAGTCTTGGGACAGAATGGGGGAAACAAACTGGGTCAAAAGATTGATTTTCCATATTCACGGGGCGTTTATTGCTCTGTTTGTGGCAGTAATGTTGGGGTATTTTCCTTCATCTGGAAGGATTCATCAAACATCTGTAACATCCTCTAAGGCCGCGGTCACGAGCACAGAGGGAACGTCCATAAAACGTCTGTTCTCTCCGCCGGGACACTCGTGTGGCCACCTCGCAGAGCGCAGGTTAGTGCGCTCAGCCCTACATAATGTCAGCCTCTTATGGAGGATTGCGCTTTGTAGCCCCGCCCAGCGTCTGTTGTTGGGGAGGGATTCAGCACGTCGGGTGAAACGTTTGATACTATTATGCACGTTACATCGTGTGGCCCTCGAGCTGTCAGAATGCTGTGACGGATGCAGGGAGGAGGGGTCAGTGCGCTCATGTCACCGCTGACCTCCAGTCTAGTCACATGGTATGAGTGTCACTGCACTGCCCAGGTCACGTGACCGTCAGGTATAAAGCGGCCCCGTCGCTGGGATCAGGACCTGTATACTCAATCTAGAGTTAGAACGGGGGGGGGGGTTTAATCCTAGAATATATCCTTTTGAATTAGTTTATTGAGGGCATTTGCTCAGAAAATAATCATTTACATTTAAAGTGTAACCATATATTAGAATATTTTAGCCGGGGACGTTAAGCAGGATTTACCTGCGCTCGATGCTGAGGGCAGTGTGTTCACATTGGGTTTGAGCTATATCAACGGAAACGCATTAAAACCTCCAGTGACATCTATTTATTCCATTCTAGATTTATCTTCCGGTTTAGGTCGTGTAACGTGTCTGTGAAAACCAGAAGATCCCAGAATATAAATGGTGCAGTAACACGAGCCAGAGGAATGGATTCCTTATTCATGGAAGTTTTAGAATTTATCTATGCGTTATTAAAAGTGAATGTGCCTTCAATTAAAGTGAAAAAAAGAAATAAAATGTACTTTATTGGCCAGTCTGCTGTGACGCGCTTTTAATGTCTGAGCACATAAGGTAAGATTACAGGAAGATGATCTGCAAAAGCAGCCGGGGTCTCGAACTCAATACAAGTCAATGGGACTCAAAATTCAATTTTTAGAGTGTCCTCCAAGAGGGCATATATGCTAGATATTTGCCATAAAAGGTGTATGGGGGTCCGGGTAGTGCCCTGGGGGACAGGAAACCAAGGACAAAAAGTAAAAAAAAAAAAACGTTTTTAAAGGGACAGTGAGTTTTCCATGAAATAAGGGTTAAAAATCCTTATCCTTACCTACAAAACCCTCACTAACTCAGCTCCCCACTACCTGTCCTCACTAATCACCAAATACACCCCAGCCCGCTCCCTAAGGTCAAACAGTGACCTGCGCCTAGCTTCTCCCCGCATCACCTCTTCCCATGATAGACTGCAGGATTTCTCACGCGCAGCCCCCACTCTCTGGAACGCTCTCCCTCGTACTGTCAGACTTTCCCCTAACTTCTCTTCCTTCAAACGCTCCCTGAAAACATTCCTATTTAGGGAAGCCGACCCCCCAACTCACTGACACAACCATCAATCACTCTCACCTTACAGTCCTCTCCTCCTGTTTCCAACCCCAACCCTCCCAGATTGCGAGTTCCTACGGGAATAGGGCCCTCATCTCCTCCTGTACTGTTTGTCAAATGTTGTTCAATGTATTGTAACCCTGTCTATACTGTGCTTATTGTACAGCGCTGCGGAATATGCTGGCGCTTTATAAATAAAGAATTATAATAATAATAAATGTAAAATAAAGGATACATTTATAATAGAGCCAACTGCAACAGCAGCCACATTGCTGACCAGATCCATTACTATGGTGTATGGGGCCAACAGAACACCTGTGCTGTGTTCCTTTACATTACCTACTGCTCAACCCTAGTGTTAACTGACGGAAAGGAGCAAAAAATAACCAAATTAACAGGTAATTTTTTTCGATTAGCGCACGTGTTGAAATTAACTTCCCTGGCTCCCCATCCACCTCACCCACCGCTCTGTCTCCGCTGCTCCCCTCTGCAAGTCCCTTCACTGGCTCCCCATCCACCTCACCCGCCACTCTGTCTCTGCGAGTCCCTTCACTGGCTCCCCATCCACCGCTCTGTCTCTGCCGCTCCCCTCTGCGAGTCCCTTGACTGGCTCCCCATCCACCTCACCCGCTCCTCTCTGCGAGTCCCTTCACTGGCTCCCCATCCACCTCACCCGCCGCTCGGTCTCTGCTGCTCCTCTATGCGAGTCCCTTCACTGGCTCCCCACCAACCTCACCCACCACTCTGTCTCTGCTGCTCCCCTCTGCGAGTCTCTTCACTGGCTCTCACCCACCGCGCTGTCTCTGCCACTCCTCTCTGAAAGTCCCTTCACTAGCTCCCCATCCACCTCACCCGCCGCTCTGTCTTTGCTGCTCCTCTCTGCGAGTCCCTTCACTGGCTCCCCATCAACATCATCCACTGCTCTGTCTCTGCCACTCCTCCCTGTGAGTCCCTTCACTGGCTCCTCATCCACCTCACCCGCCACTCTGTCTCTGCCGCTCCTTTCTGCGAGTCCCTTCACTGGCTCCCCATCCACCTCACCCGCCGCTCTGTCTCTGCTGCTCCCCTCTGCAAGTCTCTTCACTGGCTCTCACCCACCGCTCTGTCTCTGCCACTCCCCTCTGCGAGTCCCTTCACTGGCTCCCCACCCACCTCACCCACCGCTCTGTCTCTGCTGCTCCTCTCTGCGAGTCCCTTCACTGGCACCCCATCCACCTCACCCGCCGCTCTGTCTCTGCTGCTCCCCTCTGCAAGTCTCTTCACTGGCTCTCACCCACCACTCTGTCTCTGCGAGTCCCTTTGCTGTCTCCCCATCCACCTCACCCACCACTGTCTCTGCTGCTCCTCTCTGCGAGTCCCTTCACTGGCTCCCCATCCACCTCACCCACCACTGTCTCTGCTGCGAGTCCCTTCACTGGCTCCCCATCCACCTCACCCACCACTGTCTGCTGCGAGTCCCTTCACTGGCTCCCCATCCACCTCACCCACCACTCTGTCTCTGCTAGTCCCTTCACTGGTTCCCCACCCACCTCACCCACCACTCTGTCTCTGCTGCTCCTCTCTGCGAGTCCCTTCACTGGCTCCCCATCCACCTCACTCGCCGCTCTGTCTCTGCTAGTCCCTTCACTGGTTCCCCATCCACCTCGCCCGCCGCTGCTTCTCTGGCGATCCTCTCTGCGAGTCCCTTCACTGGTTCCCCATCCTCCTCACCCGCCGCTCTGTCTCTGGCGCTCCTCTCTGCGAGTCCCTTAACTGGCTCCCCATCCACTGCAGAATTAAATTGAAAATCCTTACCCTGACCTACAAAGTTCTCACTAACTCGGCTCCCACTACCTGTCCTCACTAATCACCAAATACACCCCAGCCCGCTCCATAAGGTCAAACAGTGACCTGGCTCTAGCTGATCCCTGCATCACCTCTTCCCATGATAGACTGCAGGATTTCTCATGCACAGCCCACATCCTCTGGAACGCTCTCCCTCATACAGTCAGACTTTCCCCTAAGACTTTCCTATTCAGGCAAGCCGACCACCCGACACACTGACGCAACAAGTTCGTCTCTCTCACCCTGCAGCCCGTCTCTCTCCCCCTGCAGCCCGTCTCTCTCCCCCTGCAGCCCGTTGCTCTCCCCCTGCAGCCCTCTCCTCCTGTTTCCACCCCATCCATTATAGATTGTAAGTTCTCATGGGAATAGGACCTTGTTTCCTCCTGTACTGGTTTGTCAAAATGTTGTTTAATGTATTGTAACCCTGTCTATATTGTGCCCATTGTACAGCGCTGTGGAATTTGCTGGCGCCTTTATAAAGAATAATAATTTAGTTCCAAAACATCTGGAGGGCCAAGGTTGACCACCCCAGGTGTAGATGAATGCCAGTGTGAGGATCGCATGATGACAACCCCTTCCCCATTATTTGTATTAAGTAGTTGTCTGTGTCCTTTACTGGGCCGCTGGCTCCCTGTCGTCTCACATCTCACTGTCGTCTCCATCGCTCTCACTGCTTCAGGTGAGCGCAGTAAGCATGACTGCTTAAACCTGGGACCTCCTTGACCCATACCCCTTAAATATAAAGAAGACACAACACCTTCTTAACTGGAAAGGGCCACAGCTTTATTAAATATTTACACCATGTAATCCAGCAGTGCTTTTCCTCCGTTATCCGCCCTATTACCCATGTAATAGGCAGTTACCGATCCAAAACCAGGAGCTCGTCACCCCGCCTGACCGAGATCAAGCGGGGCTCGTCTCGTTAAATGCCTCACCCGAAGGCGGCTTAACCATTTTAAAGCACCGCTGTCCAGGAACCACGCCAACGCCAGGGGCATCATGGTCTCCTAATGGCTGCCCCTGCACCCCACCGCAGACAGCGCCTCCTCAATCCCCGACATCAAACCAGTTAAAAATATATCCAAACCAATGTCCGTCAAATGGACTCCATCACCACGAATCACATTCGATTGTCGCCTTCCAACTCCGTGTGACGGATTGAAACCCCCCTTAACTGCCGAACAAATTTAGAAACCTCCCTGTTAACCCTCTTCCTAGCCCTGTCAATGGCCCGTGGCGCCGCCATCTCCTCCCAACGAGGTCGAGAATTAATGTCAGACCACACCAGCGACAATCCCCCAAATTTAGCAAAACAGCGGGCCAGATCCAGCTTCATAGCCCGAATCAGAACCACCGAACGCACCGTCCCCAAGTCATTTCCCCCAGCGTGAACAACCAAAATAACCTCCCTGGGAGCCCTCCCAGCCAAGACATTGCATTCCTTCGACACCCGAGCCCAACGCAAACCCCGGTTTTCCAACCAGCGAATCTCTGCTACCTCTGCCGGGAAACCAAGATTTTTGCCATGCGGCCGATGCTCAGCCCGCATGGCTGCCCAATGCACGAAGGAATGACCCAATATCCAGACCATCCTTGGGGAAGCACCTGAAATTATAAAAGGTTAGGACGAACCCAAGAGCGAAAGCGATCTGATCCCACCTACCCAGACGCCGAATCATGCCATCCGACGCGACAGCACCCGCAGCCACAGTCGCCGCGCCTATACGAAAAGAATGGGAGGCAAACAACCCCGGTTCATAACCCAAAACCTGAACGCATCGCTTAAAAACTGTCGGAAATTGGTATCAAGTCAAAGGAACCCCATCAATATAAATCAAAAAGAGTCAGTGAAATCCGGCCGAACTGCCAAATACTCCTGCGCGAGGCCCAAAGGACACCCGATCACCCCATTCGCATTTAAGTAATCCGAACGCCCCTACCCAAGCGGTCCGTCTTGTACCTGACAATCAAAACCTCACCTGATCGGCTGACACAGAAACATGCGCCAGGCGCAAGGCAGAATGCATCTGAGAGTTAGGAGCAACCAGCTCACCCACCCTCAGGGCACCATAAAAGGCAAAGGCAAACGCCACTCTAAACAATCGCGACCTCAAAAGATCACGACAAATGCCGAGTAAAACATCCAACAGTTCCAAAAACATGGGGCCAGAAGCTGGGCGCCGAACCTCAGGCACCGCAGTCCGCCACCAACCCGAAACAATCCTTCAAAGCAGGAAATCCCGACCAACATCCTCCCAACCAACATCCTCGCACAAAAGAAAGGGCAGTCAGTACTCCGGCCGCTCCCAAACCGGAGCCCCTTTACTCCCGGAGGGAATTGAAATAAATCCAGGTTGCCCCTACGATCCTCCGCAGAATGCCAACCCCGTGACCCCCACCTCCGCCAGACCTGAGAATATGCCGTCCACCTCGCTCCTGACAAAGAGCCCCCCAACAAAATCCTCAGCCCGGCGAAGCGAGGGTCCAGAGCCACAGCGGAAAGGGTGTCGCATTCCTTGCTGCTCCCGGAGCCACTGGAACCGGGAGGGAGCGTCAGCAATCACGTTCCGCACACCCGGCACGTGCCAGGCCCGCAACCACACATTCCGCTCGAGACGCGCCGCAAACCAGGTGACACAAAAGAGCCAAGACAGGAGGGGAACCGGCCGACGAACGATTCACCACTTGCACCACCCCAGGTTATCCATCCAGAACACCACTCGCCTATTAGCCAGACGCTGCCCCCACAGCTCCAGGGCCACAGTCAAAGGAAAAAATTCCCGACTTGTGAGATTCCTCACCAACTCAGACGCCGCCCAGCGCGGGTGCCACGCTTCGGCACACCAAGCACCCTAAAAGTACACACCAAAGCCAGGAGCCCCAGACGCATCGGCAAATAGCTCGAGGGACTGATTGTCCACGTCCGCCTCTTGCCAATACGTCAGCCCATCATAAAGCAGCAAGAAGGATTGACACACCACAAGGTCCGCCTTCAAGGAACTGGTGATGCGAACAAAGTGGCGAGGTGCGCGTACCCCGCTAAAGATAAAGATTGAATATCAGAAAGCCGCAACTTCGCAACTCCCGCGCCCTCCCCACCAAACGCACAAGGTTGAATTTCTCTACAGACAACGGAAACACGGACAGTATAGATCTCAATGCCCAAAAAAGGCAAGCGATTAAACTGGGCCCCCCGTCGTATCATCGGCCAAAGGCACACCGAATAATGGACCACCAAATACCGTCCAGCGCGCCGACACACCACCCAGTGCAAACAGGAAGAGAACAACTCAAAATAGTAGCAAAAGATCAAGCAGCCCATCGGAAGACAACGGTCATAATAAAAACCTCCACGAAAGGAACACCCCAGCAAGTGATAGCAGTCCGGTCGAATCGGTAACAACTGAAACGCAGACTCGATGTCCGCTTTTGCCAATAAACAACCAGGTCCAGCCACCAAATCGAGGAAAGTCAGAAGGCACATGTGGAATAACAAAACCCTAACGAAAACCAACAATAACAACGCAGCGCATCGCCTATTGGGGTACCGGTCTAGCCAAGGAGCCATGGCCCGCACGATCACCAGGGTGATCCCTTCTATCAGGCTGTCCAACCTGAAGCCCTAAAGGCCGAGCCATGGCCCTTTCTGAAACATCGAAATGCCGGTTGGGACCCCCCACAGGAAGAACATTCAGGCTTGAACCTGCAATAAGAGGACCAACGGCAATGGGACTCATTTAAAGAGCCAGCATCACCCCCTTTCTGCACCCACGGGCACTCCAGGGGCTCCAGGCACCGCGGATGCAGGAAAGGGTGACACCACTGGGCAGTTTGGCATCATGAATAAGAGCCACAGATTGGCGTCCTGCAAATCAAAGTGGAGCCCAGGACAAACCACCATCTTCTGCCAAAACTGTTGGTCGTAACAAAACCAAATAGACCCCAGTAAATTTTGCAAGCCCCCCCATATTAAGTCTAAACGCGCAAACAAAGACACGCTGTGGTCGGGGAAACCCTCGCACAAAATGCGCTGTAAGCTAGAAAAACCTTGAATCCAGCTGTGGCAAAGTCTTCGCTTGGTCCTTATCCTTGCCCCCGGGCAAGGAATCAACACGTTTCGGACGATCAATTGTCTCCCTATCCGAAGAAAACCAAAGTCATAACATCAACATATTCACCTTTCCAAATTTTCTCCTTAATGTCATTAAAGACCTGTAGGCTCATTGGACTTAAACCACAAGCCCCATAAGAGCCTACCGCAGGACCAACTGCACCAGGCACAGGAATACCACTAGCGAGTGGCGCAGGAACATTTACCGCAGCAGGTACCGAAGGTCCAACCACCATGTCCAACGGGGAAGCCCCAGCTGCAAGCGCCGCTCCACCAAGTGCAGCAGGAAGCTGCACAGGAGCAGAAGTAGGCCCCAAACCTTGTGAAAGAGCAGACTCAGGGGCTCCCATCACAGCAGAACCAGGTGCAAAATTGACACAGACGCCGCGCCCCCAGCAACAGCATGCCCAGCTGAACCCAGCGACGCTTGCGCACGTGACGCAGCAACCGACCCATCCTGCCAGTGCCTAATAGCCGCAACCAGGGTCTCTATTAACCCCGTCGTCACCCCACTAGCCCTGCCAGACGCATCAGTGCCCGAAAGGCCCAGCGATCCAAACACCGCACCCTCAAAACCGACTCACCAGCCGCCAGCATGGATGATCCTCCAGCAGCCCTGGGGACAGCAGTCAAAGGTGGATCCAGCGATGGTCGCCCAGAAACAGCACCTCCACTGATATTAGGCATCCACCGCAAACCTCCAGATCCAGAATCCAAGCCACCCTCGGAAGAGAGCGCTGTAAACGACCATTCCGACCCATAAAGCCACCAACCGAAGTGCTAGGTAAGGGCGCCGATCTGTCCACAGCCACCGGTATGACACCGGTCCTCACCAGCCTGGCCAGCACCATCCGCTTGTTGCTCCTCACCAACCACTGCACCTAAAACCAGAGGGGAAAAAACCTGCAGCAGCAGCAGCACGCACCATGCTCACCCTCCGCCACAATCCAGAACGCAGCTCACGAGGCGGCGTATCCAAGACGATAAACCCCTCAGATGACCAGGGAAACGGCGTCCTGCACCTCAGCTCCACCATCACGCCTCTGAACTGCGAGGCCTCGGGCTTAACCGAACTGGGGGCTTAGAGTGCCGTTCCCTCTGCCACTGGTGGGGCTCCTCAGGAGACTGTTCATGGGCCGGCACCAAAGTCTCATACAGCAAGTCCTGCAAAATGAAACCTCGAGCAGCAGAATGATCCCTGTAATGATGTGTATGCTTCATATTATATATTAAATATATCATAATTATGCCTAGTTCATTCTGCATGTTAGGAAACAGTTAACAGTCATGTGATCCGGGGGCGGGGAGTGGCAGCCATTGTAAGATGATGCTGCTGAGTAAAATCTTTTCTTATCAAGCTCCTTGTTGTCTGCAAATACTTCAGTGGATTCATCACATGGTACCAGGAGTGGGGTCAGAGAGACATGGCAGCAAACAGCAACACAAAGAGCATTCCTTCCCTGGATTTAGAATCAGGGAACATATCAGAAAATTAATCAAAATAAAGGGAGCTGATAAAACTTGTGTTTACAGGCCTAGATACAGACAAATGGACTGATCAACAAAAAGCAGCTCATTTCCTGATATGTGTGAGACAAAAAGCAGCTCATAAGCTGATATGTGTGAGACAAAAAACAGCTCATAAACTGATATGTGGGACACATAACCCTAACCCTAAGCTGACCCAGCAAACAAACAAAATAAATAACAGCCATTTCAATCACCAAGTTTCCTGGTCTCTCACAGAATCTCCTTGATGCACAGTTGACGCTGGCAGGGAACAAAGAGACAGAACACACCCCCCACAGATGCATATATAGGTAATTTAAACAATGTTGCACACATATGACCAATAGCTCCACATTTCCTTTTCTGACCATCCGGCCCAGGCCATCAGTCATGTCCCCCTTCCTTAAAGGTACAGGGGATTCTGTTCCAGCAGTAACACGTCTGGGGACGCGTGTCCTTGCCCACACAGGTCTGTGATTATGACCTAATTGCCGCTGCCTCTACTTCAAACATCCAAAAGGCCATATGGGATTGTGCCATCTGTCAGGTTAGTAACTGTACAATGAACTGCTTGTTACCGTGCTGGATCCAATGGCACCACCACGTTGTGTGCAGGAGGACATCCCTCTTGAAGGCGGTGCTAGCAGCTGGGAAGGCTCTTGTGCCTGCCTGGATCTACAAGTCATGTGGTTCTATAGAATTCCTCTAAGAGTTTATAGGTTTCCTGTAATGATGCTGCCCTGCTCTAGTCCTCACCCAGGAGCGTACAGCCTAATCTGTGCTCTGGTAGTCCTCACCCGGCAGCGTAAAGCCTAACCAATGCTCTGATAGCCCTCACCCGGCAGCGTAAAGCCTAACCAATGCTCTGGTAGTCCTCACTCGGCAGCGTAAAGCCTAACCTATGCTCTGGTAGTCCTCATCCAGCAACATCCAGCCTAACCTACGCTCTAGCAGTCCTTCTCCGTACGTGTAGAGCACAACTTACCTTCCCGTTCATTGGTGGAGGCAGAGGGTAACCACCCTATGTAGATAAGAGAGAGCAATATATGGGGAAAGTGAGTCATGGTACGGAATTGTTCATGGGCTGTTAATGGTCTCCCCAGATGGACGTGAGTTGAAAATTCTCTCTAGATCACCTTCAATGCCTCCATCGTTTATGGCGCGTGCGGGTGTACAGATTATTTGACTCAAGGCCGGATTCTTCGCTGTCGTGGGACATTCCGTGAGATCGAGACTCTGGAATGTTTCCAGACAAAACTACGGCAGAATCCTCTGGACACTCCTCGCTACCACAGATAAAAATGCCAGGATGGGAGGGGGAGGAGAGACTTTTTCTAAATTAAATTTCATGGACGCGCCGAACACGGAGCTTATCAGAATGAAACTTTAACCCTTTCACTAACAAAAATACACAATTTTGCATCGTAATACAGGTTTGGCACCGGATCAAAATGCTCAGCACTCCATGCATTGCCAGTGTCGTTGCATTTTGGTTTTAGGAATCTGGCTATGATTCCAAAACTGGGGGGTGGGTGGAGTCGTGATGTGGAAAGGGAACCGCGTGGCAAATGCTGGAGCAGCACCAGTGGTTTTCCTGCCGGTGCTGAATGTTCAACGCTTAAGATGAACAGCACATCCAGGAGCATCCCTCGTGCGCGCTGCGCCCCCCCCCCCCCCGGTCTGGGTTTTTTGCCTTCTTTTGGATCAACAGCAGTAGGCGATGTGTGAGAGGCTGAACCCGATAGTTGCATAGTTTGAAAAAAAAAATGCGTCCATGTAATATGTAAAATAAAAAGGTAAATCAGTGGAAAGAAAACTGACGACAATAATGAAATAAGAGCAGCGTCTGGATAAGACAATTTGCTGCAGAGCGAGTATCAGCCATAGGAAAGGGGGGTAATCAGGAGGTCATGGAGGAAGCTGGGTGAAAAATAGAGGGGGCCGGAAGAAGTGGAGGAGTCTCATCAACATGGGTTCTGTGAGAGGGGAATGCTGCCACTTATGGAATCAGACGTAAGCAAATCAGGGTCAATTCCCAGATTCCCCTATTATCATGACGCGGAATCATAATTATAATAAAGACATGGAGGCGAGTATTATGCTATCTTTCCTTTACTTAGCCGATAGCAGCAAAGAACAATCTCTCAAATACCACAACAAAAGTATTTAGAGAGAAGAAAATACATTTAAACAATATATAACCATAACATATAATGGTACAGTCCAACTCCTTAAATCCTCCGACCGCCGCTAACTCCTCTTTTCTGATGCGAGACGTAATAAACTTCTTCTTTAACGAAATGAACATCGGAAGAGCTTCGTTTTTTCATGAAAAAGACTCCAACATGAAGTCCAAAGCTTCCGAGAAAATTCCAATGTAACACTCAAGCTCTCAGAGAAAGCAACATGTTAAAGGTCAACAGAGCTTACTTAAAAAATATAAAGATAATGATCGACCGATCTACAACACCTATTGAACATTTAACATTATCCTTAAATATCCGGGTGGGAAAGAACACTCTAACGTTTGGGCAGGATAATACTCGCCTCCGTGTCTTTATTATAATTATGATTCCCCATCATGATAATAGGGGAATCTGGGAATTATCCCACAAGACACAGAGGCTGGGGGCGTGGCTGACTGCGAAGGAGAGAGGACGCGTTATGGTGGAGCTCCGCGCGTACCTTTCTCCTTGGGGACCCTAGCTGACTTTCCGCATTGATTTTGCAATACCGAGGTCCCTTAGTGGTCGGTCATTGGGATAGTCTCATCCGGAGCCCACTTTGCCCCCCCTCCGGATCAGACACTAGCTGTTTGGAAGCTTATACTGCGGGGCCATGATGCCGGCGGCCATTTTGCGGCCTGCCACTCAGCGCCTGTTACCTCCACGCCATGCTGCCCTGGGCGCTTCAACCCAGGATGGGATTCTGAGGACTGAGGGGACGGAGGGCCCACGTCTCCCGGCCGTTGTCGCAGGTGAGGTGGCGAGACTGGATGGTGGAGACTCAGGAGAGCAGAGGGACGGTTTCCCTCCCCCCGCTGGAGCGGAGGGTGCCATGATCTCTGGCCTGGATGCCTGCCTGGAGATACTGTCGGCAGAGGAGGACGGCCCGCTCACTAAAGGAATGTGGCGACGACTAATGGCTGCACTCGGCAGCTGCCGTGTACAGAGTACCCCGCGAGCGTGTGAGGCGACGGTTGCTGTGGCTCTGGACCCTGATGCCTCGAGGGTGGAGGAGATGGTGTGGAGGGGGGGCGAGGGCCTGGAGGAGCAGCTCATCCCTGATGCTAGGCTGATGGAGGTGCGGTTGGGACCACGTGGCTTGCTGGTGCCGGGGGGCCGGCGTTTTCCAGACCGGGCTAGGAATGTAGAAGCGGCCCCAGGAGAAGTGAGCCGCTGTCCGGTGAGATCTGCATGTCCCCCTATTAAGAAGCCAGAAGCTTTCCCCGGCCTGTCTCTGCGCGGGACCCTGTCTGACCCTGTGAGTCTTTTACGGGACTTGGTGGGGCTGAGTGGGGACCTCGTCCTGCTCTTATCTCCCCTACATTTACCCTATAGAGCAAGCACACCAGAAGAGAAAGTGAGGCCTGAGAGAGATCTGCACTGCCTCCCCCATGTTATGCTGGGTGTCATGGCAACTCCTCCATTCAGAGACACAGGCTGAGGCAACTATGCTACCTCCCTTTATACAAGTTACCTGAATGCTTTTCTGTTTATGTTTCTCCCTTCCCTTTCCTCCACTACGTTTGTCCGCCTGAGACGCTTTTTCGCTGACTTGGAAGAACTAAGATGACTTTTATTCTTCAGCCTCGTTTTATGTTTGATGACGCTGTTTTTAGCTTGCCATTTGCTTTTTTCAGAGGCCCCCCATTTTTTCTGCTGTAGACCTTCCATTTTAGGCAGCCTCAGATGACTTTTTGATTTTCCCTGGCTGGGGACGCGTTCTTTTTTGCCCCTTCCCCCGCGTTTTGATATATTGATGTTTTTCTGCGAGACCCCTTCCCCTCATGTTTTATGTGTCTTTTATGTCTATTTAGCCCTGCGTGGCCAACTTTGACGGTCGGTCTGTGACCATTTGTTTGAAAAATAAAAACCTTAAATAAAAAAAAAATTTAAAAAAAAGACACGGAGGCTCTTATTATGCGCGTTCAAAGCTTAACTAATTAGTGATAGTGACATGTGACACACTGGTTTAAAATAACACTCCCTAAAGGTGGATTCTCTGGACCAGTCTGCTGTTTTTAAGATGTCCTCGAGACGACATCCACGGGAAAAAGCTCCGGACGCAGAAGCACTCCGGGAAGAAGGAGCTCCGAATACGGAGACGTCTACACCAGCTTCCGACATGATCCATTTAACCCACCCAGCGAGTGTGGTGGAAGTTACATATGCTTACAGAAGCGGAATATGCTGGCGCTTTATAAATAAAGAATAATAATAATAATATGGTTTACGTATAGAAATAAATAACGTTGAGATTGAAGGGACCTGTTGTTAGGGGCAGTAACTCTTTCGTATTCTTTTAAACACAAACTAGGGCGTTGTGGGAACTCTGGGTAGAAAACTTCTGACAATGAAGTTTTTGTCCTATTAGAAATCATAAATTTCACTCCTGTGGGGGAAAAACATCTACCCCCTAAATCCAGGGCCCGAACGTCTGAGACTCTTTTGCAGGAGATCAAGCAAAGTAAAATGGCTAATTTAGCCGAAATTTGTTTAATAGATAAAACTTCATTATCAGGCCACCCATCCAACCGACTAAACACAACATTAACATCCCAGGTGTTAGAATAACGAGGACGAGGAGGTCTTTTACATCGTATACCCTTTAACAATCTACATACAATCGGATGTTTCCTGCAGGAACCCCGTTAAACCCCTGATGCGAAGCAGAGATCGCTGACCTGAAGTTATTGATTGTGCGATATGCTTTCCCATCCTCAAATAGACAAGTGAATAAATTTAACAAATTACTCAAAAGAGCCGATACGGGATTAACCTTTCGTTCCATGCACCAAGAAAGCCACGTGTTCCATGCTGATGTAGCGCTGTTTAAAACTCTGTTGCTGTATTGCTCATTTTTGGCCACCAGAGGGAGACAAGCGCAATGTAAACTATACTGGACACAATGGGACTTCGTTTTCCAGCATGCTTTGGGGCAGAGCAGTGGCGTAGCGTGGGGGGGCTGGGGGGGCCGTGGCCCCGGGCGCAGTTTTGTTAGGTGCGCATTTGCGCCCCTAACAAAACTGGCCCGGGGGTTGAGGGGACCCAGATGCCGGGCAGCGGGAGTGCTGGCTGCCCGGTCCTGAACAGTCCGTCCTGTTAAAGGGGAGGCGGCTGTGTGCGGGCGCAGCCGGTCACGTGGTCCGGCTAATCAGGTGGTACTGAGTCTCTGTACCACCAGACTGGCCGGACCGCGTGACCAGCGCACGCAAGCAGCCGCCTCCACTTCAACAGGACGGACTGTTCAGGACCGGGCAGCCAGCACTCCCGCTGCCCGGCATCTGGGCCCCCCTTGTCCAGGTTCCTGGAGATCCAGCCTCGGTTTTCCTGTCCAGCCTGGGAGTTACAGCTGAAACCCATCTGCTATTAAGCCTCCATAAATAGCAGAGAGACCCAGCAAGGTTGGTTCTGCATTAAGGTTCCTGACTGAAGTCACTTGGCCGTGTGCATACCTGCAAGCTGAACCAGTGTTTCCTGTTGCTGTACAGTGTCTCCAAGTCCATCCAGTGCCTTCCAGTGTTTCAAGTGTCTCCAGTATCCATCATCTCAGTTCCAGTCTTTATCCTGATTCCTGCCATTACTCTGCCCTGCTGTTCCTGGATACATCACCGTACACCCTCCTTCATTGCCTGGAACTTCCTGCAATCTCCACCTGCTCTGTATCCAAGATCCTTGGTCAAGACCTTCGGTTGCTGCACAAGTGTACCCTGTGTCCACAAGTGTATCCTGCTTCTATCTCCGTTCAGACCTTGGCCAAAACTTCCTGGTTGCTGCACAAGTGGGTTCTCTCTACTACGTAGCTCATTATCCTGTGTCTGGATATCTACCGGTGGCTCATACTGCTTTCACCACCTTCCCTGACCTTCAATCAAGGTACCATTGCCAGCCGTCCAGATTCATTCTTTGTGGACCCTGTCTGCAGTCTGGGACTACATTGCTCACCATCTTATGCTATTAGACTTTTACCTGTGCTGTCCAGAAGGGGCATCATCTGTTTATTCCAGTGCCTGCTGCCAAGTTCCATTTGTGTTCATTAAACCTATATTATTTGCTTGCTATCCTGTCTGGCCTCCCCCTGTATCGCCGCCTGCTGGGCTCACACCCGAACCGCACACGCCACCTGACAAAATTCCCTAAAACCCTTTACAGCATTGGGGGTTGAATAATTTTGAACACAACTGTATATCTCCTAGTAGATGGTGCCCATGAGCTTGACAATAGCGAGGCAGTTGCCTCCGAAAGAAGACCAGTGACCCCTGAAACTTTCCATACTACTAACCACATTGAGTGGGAATTCATGAGATTCTGAAGTGTTCCCTCTGGGTCCCTCAGGGTGGAGGTGGAGACTCGAATCAACCTGGGAACGTCTACAATTAGTTCCAGAAGTCATGGGAACCATGGTTGAGACCTCCAGAGTGGTGTTATGAGTAGGGATGAGCCGAACACCCCTGTGTTCGATTCGCATTCGAACTCGAAAAATTTCGAAAGTTCGGACACGAACCGAACTCGATGCAAGTCGATGGGACTCAAAAGTTTGTTTTTTAGAGTGCCCTCCAAGAGGGCATATATGCAAGATATTTGCCATAAAAGGTGTATGGGGGTCCGGGTAGTGCCCTGGGGGACAGGAAACAAGGACAAAAAGTTAAAAAAAAGACATTTTTAAAGGGACAGTGAGTTTTCCATGAAATAAGGGTTAAAAATAAAAACAAAAAATTCCTTCAAATATCGTGCCTAGGAGGTCCCATAACCTGCCCGTGAAGTGGCGGATTTCTAGGATGTATAGAAACATTTAAAAACAAAAAAATGACGTTTCAAATGACGGTAAACGCTTTTCTTTTAATCTATTCATAAACAACTGCTTGGGACGGCAGCCTGTATTAAAAAGGAGACATTTTAGGACACGCAGAACAAGTTTAGTGATTTTTTTGGCTAAAATATGGTGAAACTTACGCAGGCTTTGGATGAAAGTAACAATAGGTGCTTTAAAATTGGGCCTTTAGTGTCGGCAACAGTAACCTCTCTGTGGTATAGAAACATAGAAACATAGAAAAATGTCGGCAGATAAGAACCTTTCGGCCCATCTAGTCTGCCCAATTACATGGATACTTTACCTGGATTTATCTTTTGTTTAGGATAGCCTTATGCCTATCCCATGCTTGCATCACATGTATTGTGAAAGAGTGCAGGGTTGGACCATGTGGTCAAATATTAAAATTATATAAATCTGGTAATTTCTAGGCGTCAGTGGCAGTGCAGCCAAGTAATGTGCCTTTCATGGCAGCAAGTGCCTTCACACCGTAACCCTTTTATGGTATTGTGGAAGAGTGCAGGGTTGAACCCTGCGGTTCAAAAAATTAAAATGATATAAATCTGGCACAGGCGTCAGTGCAGCCAAATATTGTACCTTTCATGGCAGCAAGTGCGTTCACACCGTAACCCTTTTGTGGTATTGTGGAAGAGTTCAGTGCTGGAGGTTTTGTGAATGCAGAAGACATCCCCGATCTATTCCGTTACGTCAGCATCAGGGGATTGATAACTGCTGATCCAGGACTGATTCATTTTTATAAATGTCAGCCGGTCTACAGAGTCGGTGGACAGACGCACTCTTTTGTCTGTGACAAAACCTCCAGCGGCACTGAACGTCCTTTCAGAAAGCACGCTAGATGAAGGACAACCTAGTAGCTGCATAGCATATTGGCTAAGTTCTGGCCAGTGATCCAATCTCAACACCCAGTAAGCCAGTGGATCATCTGCTGGAAAGTTATCCAGGTCTGCCCTTGCCCCTAGGTAGTCCTGCACCATATGGTGAAGACGCTGGCAATGGGTGCCTACATTTGACGTCCCTGGGCGTCGTGGACTAATAAAATTAAAAAATGCATCAGTCAAGCGGCCCTGGCCTTCACCACTATTCCTCTGATCATCCGCAGCCTCAGAAGCATGTGTGTCATCACTTGGTAACCTACTAGTGCCTGGAAAGGTGTTACAAAGTGTCGCTTTAGAGCATCCTCAAGTTTTTTCATCCTGTGCTCCCTCTGTGCGGGCAAGATAAGCTCTGCAACTTTACCCTTGTATCGTGGATCAAGAAGGGTTGCCAACCAGTAATGATCCCTCTCCTTGATAGCACGAATCCTGGGGTCCGTTAGCAGGCTTTTCATTATAAGGGAGCCCATGCAGCGTAGGTTGGAGGTGGCATTAGCTTCCGAGTCTTCCTGGTCAATGAGGATGACCCCATCGCGCACTTCCTCCTCCCAGCCACGCACTAGCCCTTGTGTTTCTGAGCACACGAAACCCTCCCTTGAGGAATCCCCACCTTCAATGCCCCCACTGAGTAGGATCCGCTGGAATGCTGTCTGCGGAAAGACTGGGGCCTTGAGAGCTAGGGAAGGCCTCCTCTTCCTCCCGCTGCTCTGCCTCTATAGCCACATCTATAATTCCCTGCAGAGTGTGCTCCAGCAGGAACACTAAAGAAATTGTGTCACTGATGCATGCACTGTCCCTGCTCACCATCGTCCTTGCCTCCTCAAATGGTGACAGTACAGTGCATGCATCCTTGATCATCAGCCACTGCGGGGGGGGACAAGTTGACCTAAACCTGTCCTTTTGCCATACTCACACAGGTACTCGTTGATGGCCCTCTGCTGCTTGTGCAGATGCTGCAGCATTGCTAATGTCGAGTTCCACCTGGTGGGCATGTCACAGGTCAGACGGTTTGTGGGAACGTGGAATTCTCTTTGAATTTCTGCCAGGCGAACGCTTGCTGGGAATGACCGTCTGAAGTGGCTGCAGACTTTTCTGGCCTGGCTGAGAAGCTCTGCCAGCCCTGGGTACTTGCAGTGGCGTAGTGTGGGTGGGGCAGGGGGGGCCGTGGCTCCGGGCGCAGTTTTCTTAGGGGCGCATAATTTCAAAAGAAATTTGCGCCCCTAAAACGTGTGGCCCAGACTGACCCGCCGGGCCCTCGGGCGCCGCCCAAGGGCCCACAGGTTGAGGGGGCCCAGATGCCGGGCAGCGGGAGTGCCTGCCCGGTCCTAAACAGTGAGTCCGTCCTGTTGAAGGGGAGGTGGCTGCGTGCAGGCGCAGGTCACGTGGTCCGTCTAGTCAGGTGGTACTGAGTCTCTGTACCACCTGACTGGCCGGACCGCGTGACCTGCGCACGCACGCAGCTGCCTCCCCTTCAACAGGACGGACTCGCACGCTGTTCAGGACCGGGCAGGCACTCCCGCTGCCCGGCATCTGGGCCCCCTCAACCCCTGCTGGATCCGGAGCTGGGGCAATATCCAGGTGAGAGCTGGGGCAAATCCATGAGCTGGGGCAAATCCATGAGCTGGGCAAATCCATGTGCTGGGGCATATCCATGAGCTGGGGCAAATCCATGTGCTGGGGCAAATCCATGAGCTGGGGCATATCCATGAGCTGGGGCATATCCATGAGCTGGGGCATATCCATGAGCTGGGGCAAATCCATGAGCTGGGGCAAATCCATGTGAGAGCTGGGGCAATATTCATGTGAGAGCTGGGGCAATATCGATAACGTGTCCACAGGTTGGGGGAGGCGCACAATTCTTGGCTGGCCCCGGGCGCTGACAACCCACGCTACGCCACTGGGTACTTGGTTAGGAAACGCTGTACCACTAGATTTAGGACGTGTGCTAGGCATGGTACATGCATCAATTTACCCTTGCTTAGGGCCATTATCACAGGCGATCATTCCCAGCTGAAGCTGGCATGGTGTTAACCATCTCTGCACCTGGCCCTGCAGAGCTGACAGAATTTCTGGCCCAGTGTGGTTCCTGTCCCCTAAACAAACCAGCTCAAGCACAGTATGGCTTCTTTTTGCTTGAGCCATTGCGTAGACCCTGTCAGGCGTCGGTTTAACTGCCACTTCGCCAGAGACAGAGAAGGAGGAGGAAGAGTGAGAGGTGGTGGTGGAGCAGACAGACCTCATACAAGCAGCTTTCTGGAGGTGTGGTGGATGAACAAGCTCTAGCACAGAGCCCCGTCTTGGATCCCTCCCAGCTGCAATCAGAGTTACCCAGTGTGCCGTGAAGGAAATGTAACGACCCTGTCCATGCTTGCTGGACCACGTGTCTAAAGTCACATGCACTTTGCTGCTGACTGCCTTTCCCAATGACTGGATAACATTGTCTTCCACGTGCAGAATCCCCTGCACCTTTAAGGAAGGGGGACATGACTGATGGCCTGGGCCGGATAGTCAGAAAGGAAATGTGGAGCTATTGGTCATATGTGTGCAACATTGTTTCACTTACCTATATATGCATCTGTGGGGGGTGTGTTCTGTCTCTTTGTTCCCTGCCAGCGTCAACTGTGCATCAAGGAGATTCTGTGAGAGAGAAGAAAAACGTGGCGATTAGTTTGGTGATTAGTTTGGTGATTAGTTGGTGATTAGTTGGTGATTAGTCGGTGATTAGTTTGGTGATCTGTTCTGCTGTAATGGCTTCTACTTCGCTGGATGCCTTGTTGGATCAGTTGAGGGAGCATGCTGCTGCTCGTGGTGCAACTCTGCAGGATCTACTACAGGATGCATTGGTGCCAGCACGTGAGCAGTCTCCTGAGGATGCGCGGGAGCCTCGACAATGGCGGAAAGAGCGGCCTTCCAGACCTCCGGTTCGGCTGAGCCCTAGTCCCCCCAGGCTTCGTGGAGCCCTGCAGCAAGATGGTGGCGTGGATGGGCCTGATGCTTATTCTCAGACGTCTGAGGGATCGATGGTCCAGGATACACCGCCGAGGGAGCTGCGGTCTGGCCTACGGAGGAGGGTGAGCATTGGGCGCGCTGTTGTGGTTCCCCCTTTAATTACAGATGCGGCTAGTGGAGAGAGTTGGCGGGCTGATTGTATGGACCCGGCTGCGGGTGAGCGGCGTGAGACCCCCCTCCGTACCTGTCAAGATGGCCGACGGCTGCAGCGCTCAAGGAGCCCTCGTGGAGCTGCGGCGCTTCCGGTGGCCGGAAGGAGAATGACGCTGAGGTCTGAGTCTGCCCCCAAGCCCCCTCCTGCTCGACGCAGGCCTGTGACATCACGATCTAAGCGACGGGCACGTCCACAAGATGGCAGCGCCCATGCTAGCGATGGAAATTCGGGAAAAAGAGCAATTTCGGCGGGTGCTGCATCTGGTTCTTCACCTGTGGTGGCTGTGGATCAACCGGCGCCAGTATCAGCTGCTTCTGGAGGTCGGTTGGTGGCTCGTGGGGCCCGTAATCGGCGCTCTCCTGCTGGGAGTGGCTTGGAGTCCAGGTCTGGGGATCTGCTGGATGCGAGGAGGTTGTCTGGTCGTGTGGTTCCAGGGCGCCCATCGCCGGACCCGTTGGTTCCTGCTGTTCCGGTGGCTCCAGGAAGATCATCCCTTCTGGTAGCACGGGAGTCTGACCTCGTTGGTGCTGTTACTGGCTCGCGGGGTCGTTCGGCCAATGCTGCGTCAGGTAGGATGGAGGGGCTAACAACGGGGTTCATGGAAACCCTGGTTGCGGCTCTCAGGCAGTGGCAGGATGGGGCATCAGCGGTGTCGCACGCGGCTGCGTCAGGATCCCCTGCTGGTGTTGCTTTTGCCGGGGGCGCGGCGCCGGTGCTTGCTGTCGCGTCGGCTGCTTTAGGGGTCCCTGATATGGCTCCCTCGGTGAGACTTCCTCTGGCCCCAGCTCCTGTTCCAGCCCCTGCTGTGCTTGGCGCAGCGTTACCAATTGCAGTGCATGCCCCGGTTTCTGCTGCGGCTGTGGTTTTGGCTCCTGCGGCTTTGAGCGGTCCTGCAACGCCGGTTAGTGGGGCTCCGTTGCCTGGTGCGGTTGGTGCGGAGGTTCGCTCTTATGGGGCGTGTGATTTGTCTCCGCTGGGCTTGACTGTCTCTGCAGAAGTGCGGGAGAAGATTTGGAAGGGGGAGTACGTGGACGTGCTCACTTTGATTTCTCCGGATAGGGAGACGGTTGATCGTCCAAAACGTATGGATCCTTTACCGGGGGACAAGGATAAAGAAAAAGTGAAGCCGTTGCCTCAGACGTTTGGCAATTGGCTTCAGGGTTTTTTGGCTTATAGTGCGATTTTATGCGAGCGATTTCCGGAGCGTGGCATGGCTTTATTTTCTTACTTGGATCTGATTTGGGGGCTTACAAAATTTACGGGGGGCTTTGCTGGTTTAAATATGACCAACAGTTTCGTCAGAAGATGGCGGTGCGGCCCGGGCTCCGTTTTGATTTGCAGGACACCAATCTGTGGCTGCTGCTCATGACGCCGAACCGTCCAGTGGTGTCACCCTTTCCTGGATCCGCGGTGCCCAGAACCCCAGGAGCGCCAGCGGGTACCGGAAAGGGGTGGTGCTGGCTCTTCAATGAGTCCCAGTGCCGTTGGTCCGCTAATTGCCGGTTCAAGCATGAGTGTTCTTCCTGTGGGGGATCCCACCCGGCATTTCGATGCTTTAGAAAGGGACATGGGTCGGCCTTTAGGGCTCCAGGTCGGGGTAAGCCTGATAGAAGGGATCACCCCGGTGATGGTTCGGGCTATGGTTCCTTGGCTAGACAGGTACCCCAATAGGCGATGCGCTGAGTTATTGTTTGATGGTTTTCATGACGGTTTTGTTATTCCGCATGTGGCGTCGGATTTTCCTCAATTTTCTCAAAATTTAATTTCTGCGCGTCAGCAAGGCGAGGTTGTGGCGGACAAGTTGGCTAAGGAGGTTCGGTTGGGTCGGATGGTGGGTCCTTTTGCGGAGCTCCCCTTTTCTAATCTTCGGGTGTCTCCGTTGGGCATTGTGCCAAAGAGGGAGGAGGGTAAGTTCCGCATGATCCACCATCTTTCCTACCCGGCCGGTCTTTCTGTTAATGACGGTATTGGAAAAGAGGGATGTCGCGTGCGATATTCTTCTTTTGACGAGGCATTGCAGATTGTGCGGGAGGCTGGTCCTGGTTGTTTGTTGGCGAAAGCAGACATTGAGTCAGCGTTTCGTTTGCTGCCAATTCGACCGGACTGCTATCATTTGCTGGGGTGTTCCTTTCGTGGGGGTTTTTACTACGACCGTTGTCTTCCAATGGGCTGCTCGATCTCTTGCTATTATTTTGAGTTGTTTTCTTCCTTTTTGCACTGGGTGGTGTGTCGGCGCGCTGGACGGAATTCGGTGGTCCATTATTTGGATGATTTCCTGTTTGTGGGACCGGCGGATTCCGGCGACTGCGCCGCTGCAGATTTTCCGTGAGGTTGCCGGAGAGTTTGGTGTGCCGTTGGCGGAGGAGAAGACGGAGGGCCCGGTTCAATCGCTTGCATTTTTGGGCATTGAGATCGATACCGTCCTCCGTGTTTTCCGTTTGCCGGTCGACAAAATCCAGACCTTGTTGCGGTTGGTGGGGAGGGCGCAGGGGTTGCGAAAATGCGGCTTTCCGATATTCAGTCATTATTGGGTCACCTGACATTTGCGTGCCGGGTGATGCCAAAGTGCCGGGCCTTTTGTCGCAGGTTGTCTCTGGCTACCGCCGGGGTACGCGCACCCCACCACTTTGTTCGCATCTCTAGTGCTTTGAAGGCGGACCTGGTGGTGTGGCAAACCTTCTTGCTGCAGTACAATGGGCTGACGTATTGGCAAGAGGCGGACATGGACAATCAGTCCCTCGAGATTTTGCTGATGCGTCTGGGGCGCATGGCTTTGGAGTGTACTTCCAGGGCGCTTGGTGTGCCGAAGCGTGGCCCCCGCTTTGGGCGGCGTCTGAATTGGTGAGGAACACGTTTCTGGAACTTTTTCCGTTGATTGTGGCCCTGGAGCTGTGGGGGGGAGCGTCTAGCCAATAGGCGGGTGGTGTTCTGGACGGACAACCTTGGCGTGGTGCAGGTGTTAAATCGTTCGTCGTCCGGTTCCCCTCCCGTCTTCGCTCTTTTGCGACACCAGGTACTGCGCTGTCTAGAGCGAAATGTATGGTTGCGGGCTCGACATGTGCCGGGTGTTCGGAACGTGATTGCTGACGCTCTCTCCCGGTTCCAGTGGGACCGTTTTTGGCAGGTGGCTCCGGGCGCAGCGAGGGCTGCGACACCCTTTCCTCTGTGGCTCTGGACCCTCGCTTCGCCAGGCTGAGAATGTTGCTGGAGGACTCTTTGTCGGGAGCATCGTGGACTGCCTACTCTCAGGTCTGGTGGAGGTGGGGGTTGGTGGCACAGGGGGAACGGGGTTGGCATACGGCGGCGGATCGGAGGTGGGCCACCTTGATTTATTTCAATTCCCTCCGGCAACAAGGGGGCTCTGGTTCGGGAGCGGCCAGAGTACTGACTGCCCTTTCATTTTTGTGCAAGGCGCTTGGTTGGGAGGATGTTGGTCGGGATTTCCTGCTTCGCAGAATTGTTTCGGGTTGGAGGCAGATGACGATGCCTGATGTTCGGCGCCCAGTTTCTGGCTCCATGTTTTTGGATTTGTTGGAGGTTTTAAGTGGGGTCTGTCGTGATCTTTTTGAAGCGCGATTATTTCGGGTGGCGTTTGCCTTCGCTTTTTATGGTGCTTTGAGGGTGGGTGAGCTGGTTGCTCCTAACTCTCGGACCCATTCTGCCTTGCGCTTTTATTATTATTATTATTATTATTCTTTATTTATAAAGCGCCAGGCATATTCCGCAGCGCTGTACAATAAAGACAGTATAGACAGGGTCACAATACATTGAACAACAATTGACAACAGTACAGGAGGAGATGAGGGCCCTATTCCCATAGGAACTCACAATCTAGGAGGGTTGGGGTTGGAAACAGGAGGAGAGGACTGTAAGGTTGAGAGTGATTGATGGTTGCGTCAGTGATTTGGGGGTCGGCTTCCCTAAATAGGAATGTTTTAAGGGAGCGTTGAAGGAAGAGAAGTTAGGGGAAAGTCTACAGTACGAGGAGAGCGTCCAGAGAGTGGGGGCTGCGCGTGAGAAATCCTGCAGTCTATCATGGGAAGAGGTGATGCGGGGAGAAGATAGGCGCAGGTCACTGTTTTGACCTTAGGGAGCGGGGCTGGGGTGTATTTGGTGATTAGTGAGGACAGGTAGTGGGGCGCTGAGTTTAGTGAGGGTTTTGTAGTAAGGATAAGGATTTTGAACTTAATTCTGCAGTGGATGGGGAGCCAGTGAAGGGACTCGCAGAGGGGAGCGGCAGAGACAGAGGCGCGGGTGAGGTGAATTAGCCTGGCGGAGGCGTCAGGATGGATTGTAGGGGGGAGAGGCGGGACAGAGGGAGGCAAGATAAGAGATTATTGCAATAGTCGAGTCGGGAGATTACCAGGGCCGTGTATGAGTTGTTTTGTGGTGACAGCGGTAAGAAATGGCCGAATTCTGGAAATATTACGCAGTTGTATCGGCAGGAGTAGGAAAGAGACTTGATGTGGGGGATGAAGGAAAGAGCAGAGTCAAGTGTAACTCCAAGACAGCGAACTTGGTTTGATGGGGAGATGGTGATACCCTCCACCGTGATAGAGAAGTCAGGAGGTGGGGAGGCATTGGAGGGAGGAATAAGTAGGAGTTCAGTCTTTGACATGTTGATCTTTAGGTGGTGGGAGGCCATCCAGGAGGAGATGCCAGATAAACAGTCACTGACTTTGGAAAGGACAGGGGGAGAGAGATCAGGGGTAGAGAGGTAGATCTGAGTGTCATCAGCGTAGAGGTGGTAATTAAAGCCAAAGCTGTTGATGATTTTGCCCAGGGAGGAGGTGTAGATGCACCTTGCAGTTCCTTCCTCCAGTCCCGCAACTCCAGGAAATCAACTCTGAACGTCCACTTAGGATGCCACTTGGGGAGGTCACTGGAGCCAAGGCTCACTGGAGCCAGTCTTAGCTGTTATATAGGGCAGACTAATTGCATTCAGGCAGTTAAAAGGTAAACACCTGATGCTGGATGGGCTGTGTCAATAGGGCAGGAGATTCACATGCTAATTAGCAAAGCAAATGGTGGAGAAAGACAAAAATAAATAAATAATAATAAAAAAAGACCAAGGTAACGCTTTGCACATGTCTCGGTGGCTGCCGCTCAGGTGTGGGTTTTGATTGCCAGGTCCAAGACGGATCAGTTGGGTAGGGGTGTGCTGATTACGTTGGATGCTGTTGGGGGGATCGGGTGTCCTTTGGGCCTCACGCGAGAGTATTTAGCGGTTCGTCCAGATTTGGCTGACTCCTTTTTGATTCACCTTAATGGGGTTCCTCTGACCCGGTATCAATTTTCGGCAGTTTTTAAGCGATGCGTACAAGTGTTGGGTTACGACCCGGGATTGTTTGCCTCCCATTCTTTCTGGATTGGCGCGGCAACGGTGGCTGCGGGCGCGTCAGACGGCATGATTCGTCGGTTGGGCAGGTGGGATCAGATCGCTTTCGCTCGTTTGTTTGTCCTAACTTTTTATAATTTCAGGTACTTCCCCGCGGTTGGTCTGGATATTGGGTCATTCCTTCGTGCATTGGGCGGCCGTGCGGGCTGAACAACGGCCGCATGGCAGGAACCTTGGCTTTTCAACGGAAGTGGTGGAGATTTGCTGGTTGGGTATCCGGGGTTTGCGTTGGGCTCGGGTGTCGAAGGAATGCAATGTTTTGGCTGGGAGGGTTCCCAGGGAGGTTATTTTAGTTGTTCATGCTGGGGGAATGATTTGGGGAAGGTTTGTTCGGTGGACCTGATTCGGGCTATGAAGCTGGATCTGGCCCGCTGTTTTGCTAAATTTGGGGGATTGTCGCTGGTGTGGTCCGACATTATTTCTCGACCTCGTTGGGAGGAGATGGCGGCGCCACGGGCCAATGACAGGGCTAGGAAGAGGGTTAACAGGGAGGTTTCTAAATTTGTTCAGCAGTTAAGGGGGGTTTCGATCCGTCACACGGAGTTGGAAGGCAACAATCGGAATGTGATTCGTGGTGATGGAGTCCATTTGACCGACATTGGTTTGGATATATTTTTAACTGGTTTGATGTCGGGGATTGAGGAGGCGCTGTCTGCGGTGGGGCGCAGGGGCAGCCATTAGGAGACCATGGTGCCCCTGGCGTTGGCGTGGTTCCTGGACAGCGGTGCTTTAAAATGGTTAAGCCGCCTTCGGGTGAGGCATTTAACGAGACGAGCCCCGCTTGATCTCGGTCAGGCGGGGTGACGAGCTCCTGGTTTTGGATCGGTAACTGCCTATTACATGGGTAATAGGGCGGATAACGGAGGAAAAGCACTGCTGGATTACATGGTGTAAATATTTAATAAAGCTGTGGCCCTTTCCAGTTAAGAAGGTGTTGTGTCTTCTTTATATTTAAGGGGTATGGGTCAAGGAGGTCCCAGGTTTAATCAGTCATGTGAGTAGTCAAACTGCCACAAAATTGCACCGTACGGGGAAATACAGTGTTCGGTGGGAAGTGCGGCTCTTATTGAATAACCCTTACAGGGTTATCCAAAGAGATCCGAATGGCTGGAGAAAGGTAACCGAATGCTGGAAATCAGCGTTTGGTTACCTATCTTGGCCATTCGGCTATTCAGAGAGCAGGCAATTCGCCAAATACTGGCGAATTGCCTGCACATACGGTGCCTGTTCGGCGCCTGTTCGAGGGCAGTGAAATCCCCATGAAAAAGCACTGCTTCGGCTATTCAGAGAACACAAACCAGCAGTGAAAGGTTCCCCTAATGCCCTGCCATTCGGTGGTTTAATTCGGCAGGTTAATTCAGGCGAATCCCATAGGCTTCAATGTTAAAAATATTCCCGTTTTAATCCAATATCTAATAAACCGTTTATTATAAAATTCTGCAGCAAAAAGATTATTTTTTAGGATCTTTTAAGCATTTTTTGGAATATTTTTGCCCAAAAAATTGTTGCCGATTTTTTTTTTTAACCGTTTTTTCTTTTTTCTGTAAAAGTCCTTTTTATTATCATTCCTTGGATTTTATATGTAAATTTCAGACATTTTCGCTCAGTAGTTTCTTTGCAAACAGCGTTTCACTTTTCACACATTCAAGCAAACTGTTTTGCTAATTTATTCACTGCATTCGTCTGCGGTCTTGGCTTTTTCCGGCGGCTTCGCTGCGTGTGATCGGCTCCTGTTCGGGTTTTTCCGTGGTTTTCGACAGGTTAATCCAGATGTTTTTGCGGGTTTCGGCGTGCATTCACTGGGTTTTCGGCAGCTTTTCCCTGCACTTCGACAGCCCTGTGGTGCTTGCTGAATACACCGCAGGGTCGCCGAAATGGGAAAGCCGATTTGCACTGAATTGAAGAGAACGAAAAAGTCACCGAACGTGCGGTGACTTTTCGAATCTCTTTGAATTACCCTTACAGGGTTATTCAGAGAGCGTGAAAAGCAGGAGAATGGTTGGAGAATGAAAAATTCTAGGTCAAAATAGCCGATTTGGAAAGTGAGATGAAAGGGAGAATTTTTCTGGTTTGGCTATTTTGACCTAGAATTTTTCATTCTCCAGTCATTCTCCTGCTTTTCACCTCTCTCTGAATAACCCTGTTAGTGTATTTAGTGCAGAAACACATTATGTGGGGAAATATACCATTTTATTGAATAATTTCGCATTTCAGGTCCTGTAGATTGGGCTACTGGTTTAGTCTGATGGAAAAGTCGATTTTGCAAACATTCTGAAACCCCTGTTGATGATGAGAAGTTGGCTACCGGCTTCCAAATGCCTTGAGCGTTAATAAGGGATACGGTTACTGGTCTAGATGTGACACAAAGAAATAAAGCTAAAATTCATTATTCCGTCCTCCATGAATACGTTTTCAATATTCCACCATAAAATGGAATGTAGAATGTTTCAGCCATTCGGTCCTTCATCAGGGGGGACACAGACCTGAGCGGTTGATACGTTTACACATTGAGTTACATATTCCGTCGTGACATTTCAGGATTTTCTTAATAAATTTACAAGGTTGCATGAATCGGTGTTTTGGTTTTTTGTCATTATGGGGTATGGAGTTAGTGGCTGAGGTTCCTACTCCGACTTTAGCGCAGGTTCTGCTTGGTGCTCGGTCATTGCGGCTCCTTACTCTACATTTACTCCAGGAGCCAAAAGGAATAGGTCCGGTGACAGGGAGCCGGTAAGGATTTCTCTTACCAGCATCAATGGAATAGGACCCATGTATCATTAGCAGGATTATTCAGAGAAAGGTGAACACAAGGAGAATTGGCAGGAGAAGAGAACAATCTAGACCAAATAGCTGAGGCTAGGGTCAGACGAGCGTGATTTCTACGGACTGTACGTCCGTGCAGTACGGACATCGTCAGTACGGATGACGCAGTAGTGGTCACACAGTCCGTTTTTTCACTGAAGTTATTTTTTGACGGATGTAGGAGGGAAAATAAATTACAATGAAAAAACATTCTGTCCGTCAAAAATACTGGACGTATAAATGCAGTCCGTCTGACCACGCTCCATCACTCACACACAAAGCTATGCGGACGTTGTGGACGTGGCGCACTCCGCACGTCCGTTCTAGCAGTATTACGTTCTTGCCTAACCTGCGTCCGTTTGCAGCGTCCGTCAGCCCCCGCACTTCTGTGCGGACGTACTTCATGTGTGGGGCTCCATTTAACACAATTGTATGCTATCACGGACGTACTTATGTGCAGCAACACGGACGTTAACACTGCGCTCGTCTGACCCCAGCCTGATATGGAAAGTGAGATAAATGGGAGACTTTTTCTGGTTTGGCTATTTTGACCAACAGGGTTATCCAAAGAGATTCGAAAAGTCGCCGCATGTTCGGTGACGTTTCGTTCTCTTCACTTCGGTTCCTTTTGCCGATCCCATTTCGGTGACCCTGCGGTGTATTCAGCAAAGAGCACAGGGTCCCCGAATTGCAGGGAAAAGCTGCCAAAAACCTGACGAAAACTAACCGCAAAACCCAGCGAATGCACACTGAAAAGACACAAAAACATCTGGATTAACCTGCCGAAACCACGGAAAAAGCCCGAGCAGGAGCCGAACACACACAGCCGAAACAGCCGAAGCAGCTGAGACCGCAGACCCTCGTGAATAAATTAGCAAAATAGTTTGTATGAATGTTTGAAAAGTGAAACGCTGCTGTTTGCAAAGAAACTACTGAGCAAAAATGTCTGAAATTTACATATAAAATCCAATGAATGATAATAAAGAGGGCTGTTACAGAAAAAATAAGTAAACTTAAAAAAAAATAAAACATTCTGAAAAATGCTTAAAGTATCCTAAAAAATCTATAAATAAAGAGACTTTTTGCTGCAGAATTTTATAATGAACGGTTTATTAGATATTGAATTAAAACGGGAATATTTTTAACATTGAAGCCTATGGGATTCTCCTGAATAAACCTGCTGAATGAAACCACCGAATGGCAGGACATTAGGGGAACCTTTCACTGCTGGTTTGTTTGTGTTCTCTGAATAGCTGAAGCATTGCTTCTCTATGGGGATTCACTGCCCTCGAACAGGCACCGAACAGGCACCGTATGCAGTGGCGTAGAGTGGGTTGTCAGCGCCCGGGGCCAGCCAAGAATTGTGCGCCCCCACCTGTGGACACGTTATCGATATTGCCCCAGCTCTCACATGGATTTGCCCCAGCTCATGGATTTGCCCCCAGCTCATGGATTTGCCCCCAGCTCATGGATTTGCCCCCAGGTCATGGATTTGCCCCAGCTCACACATGGATTTGCCCCCAGCTCACACATGGATTTGCCCCCAGCTCATGGATTTGCCCCAGCTCATGCATTTGCCCCAGCTCACTCATGGATTTGCCCCAGCTCACACATGGATTTGCCCAGCTCATGGATTTGCCCCAGCTCATGGATTTGCCCCAGCTCACACATGGATTTGCCCCAGCTCACACATGGATTTGCCCCCAGCTCACACATGGATTTGCCCAGCTCATGGATTTGCCCAGCTCATAGATTTGCCCCAGCTCATGGATTTGCCCCCAGGTCATGGATTTGCCCCCAGCTCATGGATTTGCCCCAGCACATGGATTTGCCCAGCTCATGGATTTGCCCCCAGCTCATGGATTTGCCCCAGCTCATGGATTTGCCCCCAGGTCATGGATTTGCCCCCAGCTCACACATGGATTTGCCCCCAGCTCACACATGGATTTGCCCCCAGCTCATGGATTTGCCCCAGCTCATGCATTTGCCCCAGCTCACTCATGGATTTGCCCCAGCTCACACATGGATTTGCCCAGCTCATGGATTTGCCCCAGCTCATGGATTTGCCCCAGCTCACACATGGATTTGCCCCAGCTCACACATGGATTTGCCCCCAGCTCACACATGGATTTGCCCAGCTCATGGATTTGCCCAGCTCATAGATTTGCCCCAGCTCATGGATTTGCCCCCAGGTCATGGATTTGCCCCCAGCTCATGGATTTGCCCCAGCACATGGATTTGCCCAGCTCATGGATTTGCCCCCAGCTCATGGATTTGCCCCAGCTCATGGATTTGCCCCAGCACATGGATTTGCCCCCAGCTCATGGATTTGCCCCAGCTCATGGATTTGCCCCAGCACATGGATTTGCCCAGCTCATGGATTTGCCCCAGCTCATGGATTTGCCCCAGCACATGGATTTGCCCCAGCTCATGGATTTGCCCAGCTCATGGATTTGCCCAGCACATGGATTTGCCCCAGCTCTCACCTGGATATTGCTCCAGCTCCGGCAGGGGTTGAGGGGACCCAGATGCCGGGCAGTGCAGGAGTGCCTGCCCGGTCCTGAAGAGTCCGTCCTGTTGAAGGGAAGCGGCTGCGTGCGTGCGCAGGTCACGTGGTCCGGCCAGTCAGGTGGTACAGAGACTCAGTACCACCTGATTAGCCGGACCACGTGACCTGCGCCTGCACGCAGCCGCTTCCCTTTAACAGGACGGACTCTTCAGGACCGGGCAGGCACTCCCGCGCTGCCCGGCATCTGGGTCCCCTCAACCCCGGGCCAGTTTTAGTTTTAGGCGCCCCTAACAAAACTGCGCCCGGGGCCACGGCCCCCCAGCCCCCCCACGCTACGCCACTGACCGTATGTGCAGGCAATTCGCCAGGATTTGGCGAATTGCCTGCTCTCTGGATAGCCGAATGGCCAGGAAAGGTAACCGAACGCTGAACCCTGCAAGAATTTTCACTTCTCCAGTCATTCTCCTGCTTTTCACCTCTCTCTGAATAACCCTGTAGGTGTTTTGTGCACAGACACTTGAGGAGCTCTGACCAGGTGCTCTATCCGGCCAATACAGAGTGAATGAGCATAGCACAAAGACTAGAGGACAGAACGAAGGCCCCACACAATGACGAATGGGTCGCAGTTTGTTCAGTGTTTGAATTTGTTGAATTGGGTTTTCAGACGACACAGAGGCTGAACGAGCAGCTGGAGAAGAAGCGGGGGCCGAGTCGCACCCTTGAGAATCTAATCCAAGACAAAACATTAGAGATAACGGAGGAGGCTGGCCGCAGGTTTTACCGAATGCCACCACAGACGACAGTTCTTCCCACAGTCTGAAGGTTGGATTTTGGGTCCTGCACACACGATGGAGAAGCAAGTGGTTCTGATAACGGGATGCTCCTCTGGCATTGGACTGGGCTTGGCAGTACGTCTCGCCTCTGACTCCCAGGCACGATTTAAAGGTAATGCCGTTATTTAGAAGTTCTAAACCTCCTAAGGTGATGTGGACGGGGATGTCACAATCTTCCATTCCAGGAGCTCAAAAGTATTTTTCCAATTCAATAAAACCGTCTCATGGTTTATAGTGTATGCCACCATGCGTGACCTGTCCAAGAAAGAACGTCTTCTGAGATGTGTGAAGGACTGTCATGTGAACACCTTGGAGATCCTGCAGATGGACGTCACAGACCAGCAATCCATAACGGCCACCGCTGGGAGTATAAAAGAAGAACGGGTCGACATTCTGGGTAAGTAGAGTTGTTGGGGTGGTTTCTAGTCATTCTGTCCCTCCAGCCTCCCCAAACCCTCCCCGCTGCGAAACCTTATCATGGACAGAATGGATACACACACACACAGTGACTGTTCATTCATTTTGATACAATCTATAGGACCCCAAGGAGTGCTGCGGCTTGTGCGAGCAGAGTCTTCCACAATAGTGGAGTAACCAGTGGGACCCATTGTGCCCAGTCTTCTGCTGCTCATGGCCAGAAACATAGAAACATAGAAAAATGTGGGCAGATAAGAACCTTTCGGCCCATCTAGTCGCCCAATTACATGGATACTTTACCTGGATTTATCTTTTGTTTAGGATAGCCTTATGCCTATCCCATGCTTGCTTAAATTCAATTACTGTTTTGGCCTCTACCACTTCTACTGGAAGACTGTTCCATGTATCCACCACCCTCTCAGTAAAATAATGCTTCCTGATGTTACTTTTAAACCTTTGCCCCTCTAATCTAAGACTATGTCCTCTTGTTTTGCTACTTTGTTTCCGTTTAAATATACTCCCTTCCTCTACCTTGTGGATTCCCTTTACGTATTTAAATGTTTCTATCATATCTCCTCTGTCTCCTCTTTTTTCCAAGACTGCGCTGCCCTCTGCACTGCGGGACTAAAGGTAAAGGAGGTTATTTTTAGGCTTGCAATTTTTGCTTATAGTGTATAAAACCTTTTTTTGCTCGCTGAGGTTTTGGCCTTGCTGTGCTTCAAAACAAAAAAGCAGATTTCTTTTGTCCACGTGGTCATTGGATCAACTAGCTCGCATACAGCCAATCCCGTGTTAATATCGAGAGGCACCATGACTTCAGCTGGTCCAACGCCTCCTCAAGCTATAAACCCTGAACCCAGCAGCAGCTTATTCACAGGTTTCAAGATGGAAGACCTCAGCTATGTCACAATGCCCAGGGGCAGCTGGGATGGGGTCATGGTGGCTGGAGTGTCCCTTTAAATGCAAGCCATAATATTTTGGATGTATATTGTATTTATAAAGCGTGTGGGTATTCTCTAGGAGCTCGACCCGCTGCTTTTCCCTCCATCCTTTCTATGTGCAGATTGCGAGCCTCTGATCTTCCATGCCGTGTTCACCTCTAAGCAGTTTCTGTTTGGCACAGTGTGTAACGCCGGCGTTGGCTTGATGGGGCCACTGGAATGCCATACTTATGATAGCATGAAGAAAATAATTGAGGTCAACCTTTTTGGCACCATCAGCACAATCCAAGCCTTTCTCCCGGGAATGAAGCTCAGGAAGACGGGCAGAATAATCCTCTCCAGCAGCATTGGTGGTTTGCAAGGTAAGATTCACCAGTTAGTATTCAATATAAAATCGATAGAAGAGGCTGAGGCTGCCGAGAGACGCTACTAAATCTCTCGCAGTATTCAGTCTGTTCTCCGGTTAGGGTTTTTTTCATGCTTTGACAACTGGACCCCATAAAGTGAACCAATCGCGCCAAAAACACCTTTAGCTCATGTCAAAGTTCTCTCAAACTGTGTCTATACATTGTGTTACCAAACTGCTGACATACTCTTGTAAAGTAATCTCCCTGAGCTTCCTGTCTGCTGTCACTGCTGCGGCATGACATGTTTCCCTGGGGAGGGATTTATGGCTGCACAGCAGGAGACACTCCCCCCAAGCTGCCGCATGACATGTTTCCCTGGGGAGGGATTTATAGCTGCACAGCCGGAGACACTCCCCCCAAGCTGCCGCATGACATGTTTCCCTGGGGAGGGATTTATGGCTGCACAGCAGGAGACACTCCCCCCAAGCTGCCGCATGACATGTTTCCCTGGGGAGGGATTTATGGCTGCACAGCAGGAGACACTCCCCCCAAGCTGCCGCATGACATGTTTCCCTGGGGAGGGATTTATGGCTGCACAGCAGGAGACACTCCCCCCAAGCTGCCGCATGACATGTTTCCCTGGGGAGGGATTTATGGCTGCACAGCAGGAGACACTCCCCCCAAGCTGCCGCATGACATGTTTCCCTGGGGAGGGATTTATGGCTGCACAGCAGGAGACACTCCCCCCAAGCTGCCGCATGACATGTTTCCCTGGGGAGGGATTTATGGCTGCACAGCCGGAGACACCCCCCCCCCCAGAGCTGCCGCATGACATGTTTCCCTGGGGAGGGATTTATGGCTGCACAGCCGGAGACACCCCCCCCCCCCAAGCTGCCGCATGACATGTTTCCCTGGGGAGGGATTTATGGCTGCACAGCAGGAGACACCCCCCCCCCAGAGCTGCCGCATGACATGTTTCCCTGGGGAGGGATTTATAGCTGCACAGCCGGAGACACCCCCCCCCCCAGAGCTGCCGCATGACATGTTTCCCTGGGGAGGGATTTATAGCTGCACAGCCGGAGACACCCCCCCCCCCAGAGCTGCCGCATGACATGTTTCCCTGGGGAGGGATTTATGGCTGCACAGCAGGAGACGGTAATCTCTTATTTTAGCGTTTTTTATTCCCTATGGAAGAATCAAGCGCTGAACACCTTGTGACAAATGTTTATAAACACAATGTTACAAGTGGAAGTAATTACAGACAGCTGGAAAAAAAAGCTCCTGTTAGTCTTTCCTGCACAACTGAGATTCCCATACATTTCTAGGAAGTATTTAACCCCTTAGTGACCAGGCGGTTTTACGATTGTCTGTAAATGCCCACTGCTGTTTTTTTACGTTTCTGCACCGTTTGTGAATCATATCGAATAATTTACTTTAAATAAAATTTAAGAAATATGAAGAAAAAAATGGATAACTCACTTTTTCAAAATTTAATCCCCAAAATCAAAAACTATCAAAATTGTCCTGAGATTAGAAAAACAACATTTTTACATGTTTTTCCTTTTGACCCCTTCACTGCTGAGCTCATGTTGACTCTTTAATTGACGTTTAAACATGATGAGCATAAAATATTTTTTTTTGCTGCTTCGGATTGGGAGATCCAAAGGATCCCTCTAGCACCACTTGGCAGCTAGTGGGTTAACTGGCCGACTAATGTAAATGCACATCCGGCGGCGACGTCAGTGGGTGGGGAGATGATTCGGAGGCTTAGCTGGTATCCAAGATGTCCGCCACTTCCGAGTTCGAATAACGATTTGGCACCTAAGGGGTTAAAGAGAGCCACCACTGAAAAGGGCAGACTGTGCCCTCATCAGCGGTGCCGCTCTTTCTTTTCTATGTGGAGCTGCTTGGGAGCTGTTTGTTTCTATGTGGAGCTGTTTGTTTCACATTTAACAATGCAGTCGCTGGGGGGGGGGCGCCTGGCGATGACGTCATCGCCGCGGCCGGGCCCCATAAATACATGGGGCAGGCTTCAAGCATGTCAGAGCATCGTGGGAGCCAGAGAGGTGAGTATAGTGAGGAAGGGGAAGTTAAAAGGACCATACGTCATTAGTACATCCTGAGGAAAATTCCCCAGACCGTGTATGTCAGTGGTCCTTAATGGGTTAATTATTGTCGGTATTTGAGACTTATATTAGGAAGCCTAGACACACCAAGAGGGTCTCATATACCTTATAGAGGGACATGGGAACACTGGGCTGAATTCTGCCTGGATGGAGACACTATAGACCCAACAGAAAACACAATCCACCTCTATGAAGTATTTTAGCGTATTTAATTATTGTCGGTATTTGAGACTTATATTAGGAAGCCTAGACACACCAAGAGGGTCTCATATACCTTATAGGGGGACATGGGAGCACTGGGCTGAATTCTGCCTGGGTGGAGGCACTATAGACCCAACAGAGATTACCATCCACCTCTATGCAGGGCCGGATTTGCACCTCAGGAGCCTGTAGGCACAGAATTGGGGAGTGTCCCTACCCCCCCCCCCAAACAAACTAAAAAGAAACTTGCCAAAATTACTATGTAAATCTTTGTTTTGAGGCTAAGAAAACAAAAAATAATTTAAAAAAAGGAAAAACTGTTTTTCTCGGCTCAAATCAAAAGAAGAGGCAGAATCTGTTGCCTTTTGTTGAATTAGTTACAAGTATTGTATTATAATGCGCCAACAAATTCCTTAGCGCTGTACAATGGGAGAAACAGAATAACAAATATACACATATGTTACAGACACGGAACAGAAGGAGGGAGGACCCTGCTCGAGAGCTTACAATCTAAGAGGAGAGAGGACCCTGCCCCAGAGCTTACAATCTAAGAGGAGAGGAGACCCTGCCCCAGAGCTTACAATCTAAGAGGAGAGGGGACCCTGCTCGAGAGCTTACAATCTAAGAGGAGAGGGGACCCTGCTCGAGAGCTTACAATCTAAGAGGAGAGGAGACCCTGCTCGAGAGCTTACAATCTAAGAGGAGAGGGGACCCTGCTCGAGAGCTTACAATCTAAGAGGAGAGGGGACCCTGCCCCAGAGCTTACAATCTAAGAGGAGAGGGGACCCTGCCCCAGAGCTTACAATCTAAGAGAGAGAGGACCCTGCCCCAGAGCTTACAATCTAAGAGGAGAGGGGACCCTGCCCCAGAGCTTACAATCTAAGAGGAGAGGGGACCCTGCCCCAGAGCTTACAATCTAAGAGGAGAGGGGACCCTGCTCCAGAGCTTACAATCTAAGAAGAGAGAGGACCCTGCCCCAGAGCTTACAATCTAAGAGGAGAGGGGACCCTGCCCCAGAGCTTACAATCTAAGAGGAGAGGGGACCCTGCCCCAGAGCTTACAATCTAAGAGGAGAGGAGACCCTGCCCCAGAGCTTACAATCTAAGAGAGAGAGGACCCTGCCCCAGAGCTTACAATCTAAGAAGAGAGAGGACCCTGCCCCAGAGCTTACAATCTAAGAGGAGAGAGGACCCTGCCCCAGAGCTTACAATCTAAGAGGAGAGGGGACCCTGCCCCAGAGCTTACAATCTAAGAGGAGAGGAGACCCTGCTCCAGAGCTTACAATCTAAGAGGAGAGGGGACCCTGCCCCAGAGCTTACAATCTAAGAGGAGAGGAGACCCTGCTCGAGAGCTTACAATCTAAGAGGAGAGGGGACCCTGCTCGAGAGCTTACAATCTAAGAGGAGAGGGGACCCTGCCCCAGAGCTTACAATCTAAGAAGAGAGAGGACCCTGCCCCAGAGCTTACAATCTAAGAGGAGAGGGGACCCTGCCCCAGAGCTTACAATCTAAGAGGAGAGGAGACCCTGCTCCAGAGCTTACAATCTAAGAGGAGAGGGGACCCTGCCCCAGAGCTTACAATCTAAGAGGAGAGGAGACCCTGCTCGAGAGCTTACAATCTAAGAGGAGAGAGGACCCTGCCCCAGAGCTTACAATCTAAGAAGAGAGAGGACCCTGCCCCAGAGCTTACAATCTAAGAGGAGAGAGGACCCTGCCCCAGAGCTTACAATCTAAGAGGAGAGGGGACCCTGCCCCAGAGCTTACAATCTAAGAGGAGAGGAGACCCTGCTCCAGAGCTTACAATCTAAGAGGAGAGGGGACCCTGCCCCAGAGCTTACAATCTAAGAGGAGAGGAGACCCTGCTCGAGAGCTTACAATCTAAGAGGAGAGGGGACCCTGCTCGAGAGCTTACAATCTAAGAGGAGAGGGGACCCTGCCCCAGAGCTTACAATCTAAGAGGAGAGGGGACCCTGCCCCAGAGCTTACAATCTAAGAGGAGAGGGGACCCTGCCCCAGAGCTTACAATCTAAGAGGAGAGGGGACCCTGCCCCAGAGCTTACAATCTAAGAGGAGAGAGGACCCTGCTCCAGAGCTTACAATCTAAGAGGAGAGGGGACCCTGCTCCAGAGCTTACAATCTAAGAGGAGAGGGGACCCTGCCCCAGAACTTACAATCTAAGAGGAGAGGGGACCCTGCTCCAGAGCTTACAATCTAAGAGGAGAGGGGACCCTGCCCCAGAGCTTACAATCTAAGAGGAGAGGGGACCCTGCTCCAGAGCTTACAATCTAAGAGTAGAGGGGACCCTGCTCCAGAGCTTACAATCTAAGAGTAGAGGGGACCCTGCCCCAGAGCTTACAATCTAAGAAGAGAGAGGACCCTGCCCCAGAGCTTACAATCTAAGAGGAGAGGGGACCCTGCTCCAGAGCTTACAATCTAAGAGGAGAGGGGACCCTGCTCGAGAGCTTACAATCTAAGAGGAGAGGGGACCCTGCTCCAGAGTTTACAATCTAAGAGGAGAGGGGTGACACATTAGGTGAGGATGAATAGGGTATTAGGACTAGCGTGTTGCATGAGGACTGAATGGGAAGATGGAGCAAGAAATGTGCAGTGGGGGATCATGGAGTGAGCCGATAGGCTTCTCTATAGTAATGCGTTTTCAGAGACTTCTTGAAGGACTGGAGAAAAGGGCAAGTCTGCCATTGTGGTGGAGGGAGCAGTGGCGTCACTAGGGTTGGTGTCACCAGGGGCGGATCCAGACACAGGTTTCGGGGGGGGGGGGGGGTATTCTACCAGTTTTGGCTAAGAGCTGGTGTCAATTCTGTAAAATACCTATAGCAGTGAATTTGATGAGTCAGTAAAACTTGGTATGGGAGGAGAAACTCAAAGCTTTCTTGCAACATTGTATAAATATTGACTTCACAGCAGCAGCTCTGAGAATAAAAGACGCTAAAATACTAAATTGGCTTAATGGACTGAATAAAAGACGCTAAAATAAGAGATTACCGCAGGGGACACCCCCCCCCCCCCCAGAGCTGCCGCATGACATGTTTCCCTGGGGAGGGATTTATGACTGCACAGCCGGAGACACCCCCCCCCCCAGAGCTGCCGCATGACATGTTTCCCTGGGGAGGGATTTATGGCTGCACAACAGGAGACACTCCCCCCAAGCTGCCGCATGACATGTTTCCCTGGGGAGGGATTTATGGCTGCACAGCAGGAGACACTCCCCCAGAGCTATGGGATGCAGGATTCCCTGGGGAGGGATTTATTGCTGCACACAGACACTCCCCCAGAGCTGAACTAAAATTCGCTACAGACTCATTTCAAATAACTCCTGGATCTTCTGAACAGAAAGTTTAAACTGTTATTCCTTCCCTGCACTGCTGTGATTCCCCTGCGAGTGTCAGCTAAAGGAAAAGAGTTTGTTAGGTGAAGGGATGGGATATAGAAGTATACATGATTACATACACAGTAAATAAGTGTAGCGCTGTGTTAAAAATCATCTTGCTGTGGCAGTACCTATTTTTGGCCACAAGATGGAGACTATCGCGATCAGATACTGGACATTGGGACTACAATGCCCGGGATGCTTTGCAAGAAGACAGGAAGTGGGTGGGGACTGGACACTTACATCCTCTGCCTCATGGAGAAAGTTCCAGAGGGCGCCAGGGAAGCAGAGAAAGCAGACGCACCGAGGAGATCGCGGGAGAATCTAGGCCCAAAGCCTGAGGGAGACCTGTTGTTCCGGTTTGGGTCACCTAGCCTGAGGAGAAGGAGACTCGCCAGAGCCCAGACACTGCTGCAGACCGGCGGAATCGAACGGAGAGCAGGCGGTGAGCTGGACAAGCGGCATAAAGTGAGACAACGGATTCGGCCGCTAGTATCCCCAGTCAAGATCCGGAGGAGAGACGTCCTGGGTCAGCGGAGCCTAAAGCCTGCGTCGGATGGGTGAGAGGCCTCCATGGCTGTTTGTGCTTAAAGGTCAAGCTGCTGTTTTCTGTTTAAAGTCCACAGGGCCCCAACTGACTAGTTGAAGACTTTCTTTAAATAAACTCACTGGCCAGTTGAACAGTACCCGGGTACCACACACACATATACACCTTTCACCTCCTGGGACTTAACTTGTGCAGGACTCATTTTCTTTTAGGAATCGGAATAGGGGTTAAAGATAAAGATACGTTCCGAATATATATTTTTCCTCTTTTTCCGTTGCGCGTTTGACGTAATACGAAGGGATTGTATGTTCGGGGTTTGCTACGTGTCTCTTTTTCTGAACTATCGGGAAATTGCATTTTTTATGTTCGGTCGCGAATATTTTATTTTCCGAAATACGAAGCCTCGTGTTTCATTTCTTTTCCGCTGCGCGTTTGCCGAAATACGAAAATACTGTAATAATACTTGTGAATACCGTGTTTCAACATCTGCTCAAATATTTTAGTAAACTATTTAAATGATAAAAACTCACAACTGTGTTGGAGTATATTTATTCCCTAGTGCGGGGAGACTGACCCGTGGTTCATTTTCAGCGGCTCCTCCGGGAGTGAGCGCTACATATGTATTTGCACTGCAGCTCAGCAGTGGGATGGGAGGAAAAACCTTTCCAGCCTTTCAGAGTTAATATTAGCTGTCAGACACTTAGGAAGGAAAAGGCATGGTCGCCTCCATGAGAAGATCAGGTAGATTAGAAGCCACGAAAACTCACAAAACTCCACTGGAAGCTGGAAAATAAAAAGGGAAAGAAAAAAGGTTTACTGGATTAATTAAGCTACAACAAAACACATATCATAAACCTTTATAACAGACGGCGTGGAACTTGAACAGGTCAATGTAGATCTGAGAAAGACCTGCCATAGGTTGAAATGTTGCCATTGTTGGTGGAGGAATAAATGCCTTTAAATGCAGCAGCACGCTGGAGCTTCTCTTACAACGTGTTGTCACTCAGGTTTGGGAATGAGGACCATCCCTGGCTGCAGGACAAATTTTGATCCCTGCTGACCTGCAACAAAAAAGCCTCTTCTGGTGTGAGAAGAACCCCCAAAATAATAACAATAAACAATGCAAAGCCTACAGAGAACAAGTGAAAAGCTCCAGCTGGTTTTACCATTTCATTTAGTCCAACATCAAGAGTAGAAAACGAGGTCAAATGGCTTCAATCCAGAAATAAACAGCGCACTATATAGCATGGTGCCGCTATTAAGGAATTCTGCATTTAGATACTTTTTTTATGAGAAGCAAAGTACATTGTGTCAGTAGATCCAATTAACTGAACAGGAATAGTGATTTAAAAATGAAATTCTGTCATTTCCCTGTGTCAGGCGTCCCTTTCAATGACGTATACTGCGCCAGCAAGTTTGCCGTGGAAGGTCTGTGTGAAAGCCTGGCGATCGTCCTTCAGCATTTCCATATACAGTGAGTAACATTCAATGGAACGCCACAAACATGAGGAATGAGCGTAGCTCAACGGCGATTAATTCAGGCTTTTTCAATACGCAGCGACAGGTTCCCTTGCAAACATTCCACAGGCCAGAAGGATTCTGGCTACAAAGGAACATCTCCTGCGAATCCAGCCGGTGACCCACCTCCTGCGCTCAGCCAGCGACCCACCTCCTGCGCTCAGCCAGCGACCCACCTCCTGCGCTCAGCCAGCGACCCACCTCCTGCGCTCAGCCTGCGACCCACCTCCTGCGCTCAGGCGGCGACCCACCTCCTGCGCTCAGCCTGCGACCCACCTCCTGCGCTCAGCCTGCAACCCACCTCCTGCGCTCAGCCTGCGACCCACCTCCTGCGCTCAGGCGGCGACCCACCTCCTGCGCTCAGCCTGCGACCCACCTCCTGCGCTCAGCCTGCAACCCACCTCCTGCGCTCAGCCTGCGACCCACCTCCTGCGCTCAGCCGGTGACCCACCTCCTGCGCTCAGGCTGCGACCCACCTCCTGCGCTCAGCCTGCGACCCACCTCCTGCGCTCAGCCTGCGACCTACCTCCTGCGCTCCAGGCTGCGACCCACCTCCTGCGCTCAGCCAGCGACCCACCTCCTGCGCTCAGCCTGCGACCCACCTCCTGCGCTCAGGCGGCGACCCACCTCCTGCGCTCAGCCTGCGACCCACCTCCTGCTCTCAGCCAGCGACCCACCTCCTGCGCTCAGCCTGCGACCCACCTCCTGCGCTCAGCCTGCGACCCACCTCCTGCGCTCAGCCTGCGACCCACCTCCTGCGCTCAGGCGGCGACCCACCTCCTGCATTCAGCCTGCGACCCACCTCCTGCGCTCAGCCTGCAACCCACCTCCTGCGCTCAGCCTGCAACCCACCTCCTGCGCTCAGCCAGCGACCCACCTCCTGCGCTCAGCCTGCGACCCACCTCCTGCGCTCAGCCTGCGACCCACCTCCTGCATTCAGCCTGCGACCCACCTCCTGCGCTCAGCCTGCAACCCACCTCCTGCGCTCAGCCTGCAACCCACCTCCTGCGCTCAGCCAGCGACCCACCTCCTGCGCTCAGCCTGCGACCCACCTCCTGCGCTCAGCCTGCGACCCACCTCCTGCGCTTAGCCTGCGACCCACCTCCTGCGCTCAGCCTGCGACCCACCTCCTGCGCTCAGCCGGCGACCCACCTCCTGCGCTCCAGCCTGCGACCCACCTCCTGCGCTCAGCCTGCGACCCACCTCCTGCGCTAAGCCTGCGACCCACCTCCTGCGCTCAGCCTGCGACCCACCTCCTGCGCTCAGCCGGCGACCCACCTCCTGCGCTCAGCCTGCGACCCACCTCCTGCGCTCAGCCTGCGACCCACCTCCTGCGCTCAGCCGGCGACCCACCTCCTGCGCTCAACCTGCGACCCACCTCCTGCTCTCAGCCTGGCGACCCACCTCCTGCGCTCAACCTGCGACCCACCTCCTGCGCTTCAGCCGGTGCCCATATTTGTTCGTCATGCCAGTAAGTGCTGAGAACCCAGTTTCCCAAAGAGCAGTGAAGTTGTTAGAGCGAGTCTGGCGGAGAGAGGACACTGTTCACACTAGGTTTCAGAGATCTTGTAGATCTGCGGATCAGCTGCGGGGGGGCGGCTCTCTCGTCCGCTCGGCGCTTTGGAGCCATTTATAAATTATAGATTTAGTAGCTGCTATTAATTTGCTTTCGTTACCTAACTGTGTAACAGCAAAAAGGGGAGATGCGGGGAGCTGCGGGGAGATGCGGGGAGCTGCGGGGAGACACGCGCCTGCGCGTGACACTCGGGTGGTTGGGGTGTTTTTGGCCGCATAATGTGGGTTTACTTTGATTGGATGGGGCATAGTTAAGCTTTTATTGTAGTGCCATGATAATGTTTGTGCACTAGAGGGCGCACAAGCTTATTGTGCCTGCGGGAAATACGTGCTGGGTTTAATCGCTCGCCCGCTTTTATTAACCATTAGCGAATGCAGACAAAGCCAACGCTCATTAACCCCCTGTGTGTCTCACCCTGGTGTAAACTTAACCAGAGCTGTAGCGGCGCCATAGATGTCACCCGCTCACGGACGTTACAGCAGGGTTTCGTGTTGGTATGAGCGTCACACACAGGTCTATTCAAAGAAAGGTGAAACTCAGGAGAAGTGAAAACTCTAGGTCAAAATAGGGAAACCAGAAAAATTCTCCCATTTATCGCACTTTCCAAATCGGCTATTTGTTCTAGATTGTTCTCTTCTCCTGCCAGTTCTCCTCTTTTTCACCTTTCTCTGAATAACCCTGTTATGGGAGGGGGGGTTCTCTGAGTCAGGCAGTTCTGGGGGCAGGTGGACATCCATGCTGGGCATTGCCGCTGTGCATTTACATGGCAGTTTTCAGCAGTGGCTCAGGGCCCCATGTAGTGCGGAGCCCAGGGCGTACGTCCTGCTTGTGCCACCCTAAGGGCAGGCCGGGGCTCCGCTACGTAACCGCAGCCAGAGGACTCATGGTGTTTCCTTTTGCCGCACACAGTGTGAGCCTCATTGAATGTGGCCCAGTGAGCAGCAACTTCATGAGCAACCTGCAGAGCTGTGACCCCAGCGACCGGACCTTCCAAAGCCTGGACAGCGACACCGTCTCCCTGTACACCCGCTACCTGCAGCACTGTCATACCATCTTCCAGGACGTGGCCCAGGACACCGACGACATTTTGCAGGTATTTGGGTGTTTTGATGTGTGCTGTGTGGTTACATTAATAACAATCGCAGTAAGAGCGCACACGCACGCACGCACGCACGCACGCACGCACGCACGCACGCACACACACACACACACACGCACACGCACACGCACACGCACATACACGCACACACACACATACACACACATCCACGCACACACACGCGCACACACGTGCACACACACACACGCGCGCACACAAACGCACGCACACATACACAAACAAACAAACACACACACCTACATACATACATATACATACACACATACATACACAAACACACATACATACACAAACACACATACACACACACATACGCATACACACACACACACATTACATACACACACACACATTACATACATACACAAACACACACATTCCGATATTACAATAAACCCCAACATCTCAGCCCAAAAACAATTTATACGTCACAAGGATCAGTTTCCCTGCCATGCGATAACGCCGCTAAATCACAGCACCGTGTACGGAGGAAAAAGGCGACACAAAAACATTGTGCGACCCTGACAGACACACCCCCCAAACCCAACCTTACCCCACTATCCCAAACCTCCCGTCTACCCATCCAGAGGGGGTGCAACCCTGGCACATAGTCAAACCACATTCCAGAGGGGTGTGCAACCCTGGCACATAGTCAAACCACATTCCAGAGGGGGTGCAACCCTGGCACATAGTCAAACCACATTCCAGAGGGGTGTGCAACCCTGACACATAGCCAAACCATGATCCAGAGGGGTGTGCAACCCTGGCACATAGCCAAACCATGATCCAGAGGGGCATGTAACCTGGGCACATAGCCAAACCACGTTCCAGAAGGGGTGAAACCCTGACACATAGCCAAACCACCATCCAGAGGGGGTGAAACCCTGACACATAGCCAAACCACCATCCAGAGGGGGTGCAACCCTGACACATAGCCAAACCACCATCCAGAGGGGGTGAAACCCTGACACATAGCCAAACCACCATCCAGAGGGGGTGCAACCCTGACACATAGCCAAACCACCATCCAGAGGGGTGTGTAACCCTGACACATAGCCAAACCATGATCCAGAGGGGCGTGCAACCCTAGCACATAGCCAAACCATGATCCAGAGGGGTGTGCAACCCTGGCACATAGCCAAACCATGATCCAGAGGGGCGTGCAACCCTGACACATAGCCAAACCACCATCCAGAGGGGGTGCAACCCTGACACATAGCCAACCACCATCCAGAGGGGGTGCAACCCTGACACATAGCCAAACCATGATCCAGAGGGGTGGGCAACCCAGGCAAATAGGCAATCTGCCATGAAACCCACCCCAAACAGAATCCGGAGTAACCGTGACTCGTACGTCAAGGACCAGACACTCACTGGGTAGGGGGTCACAAGCAGAATTACCAATGATGATTTTCATTTCATTATTATTGACAGAAGTTAGACGATGTGGTGAACTTTCCGAAATATATGTTCCAGATCCATTAGGGTGAGGAGGGGCTTCGGTGAATTATGGAAAATGTCCTATGTAAATATGTTGCTCACTTTGATCTCCTGACGTTTGGCTTCATGTTGACTTGCCGCCCCGGCACACTTTACTTTCCTCTGTGCTCCTGTGTTATTTCAAGATCTTTCTCCTTACAGGTGTACTTAGAAGCGATCGAGGCGCCCGTCCCGTCACTCAGATACTTCACCACCCAGTTCTTTATGCCCCTTATTCGTCTGAAGATGCCATGTGCCAGCGGCTCAGAGTACGTGCAAGCCATGTATAAGTTTGTGTTCTCGGAGATGAAACCGAACGAGGGACATTAAATCCTGCCGTTACTTTATCTGTGAAAATATGTAGCTGTCCAATATCTGTAACTTCTTAAACCACTCCTACATCTACTTATCGATTTCCTCCTAAATAGTGGCGGCCGCAGCATTATCACTGACCCATGGAAAGGTTATATACAAGGATACCAGTAAGTCATGGTCCTTTCCACAAGGCTGGCTGTCCACTGGATCTGTAGTCTGAAAACCAACTTGATATTCCACCAACGGACAACGCCGGCTGCTGATCAGGGTCGCCCATTGAAACGTCTGGACAACCCAGGTCGGAGATGGACAGGCCGCCAAATGGGGAGAAAAAAATACCTGCTGCGGGGGGGGGTGAACCCTGTGACGGAATGGGTGTTGTCCGCCTGCGGGTGTGCTCCTATCTGCCCCTCCTTGTGCGCTCACCGCCCGACCCGACTACCGAGTGGCACGGCACTCGGCGTCTCGAGCGGCCCGGAATGACCCTGGGGAAGGGTTGGCGGGATACAGGGAGGGACCCCTGCAAGAGACCAGCCCGACTACCGAGTGTCACGGCACTCGGCGTCTCGAGCGGCTGATCCACTGACCTTGGGAGAGATGGGACCGTCTGCTGGGTTAGCCGCTCTGGAGGGAAACGTTTCGGATGTGCAGCGTTTCGATGTGCCGATGCGCGGAGGAAGCGCCGCTGCTCCCATTCGGGGATGCGGAGTTGAAGTGGATCCGGCGGTTCGTTGGGCCGATGCGCGGAGGAAGCGCCGCCGCTCCGATTCGGGGATGCGGAGTTAAAGTAGATCCGGCGGTTCGTTGGGCCGATGCGCGGAGGAAGCGCCGCTGCTCCGATTCGGGGATGCGGGGTTAAAGTGGATACGGCGGTTCGATGTGCCGATGCGCGGGCTCAGCCACAGGGTCGCAGGATCGGTACCTGGGCAATGGGATGCACAAGAGACTGCGGGGAATCTCATGTGGTGAAGGCTCAAGGAAGACACCAGGCGAAGCTGTATGTACAGGTTGAACTGACTTTACTGAAAAACTCCACATGTATTTATCAACAATCATACAGAGCCAAGACAATGGGATCCCTGCCCGCCCCCATGGGTCTCATTGGCCCTTTCTCGAGTTGGGGACATTGGTCCCGATTCAGATTGGTCGTCCCCGAATCGAGGTGGTGCCGATTCGTTACCGGACGTTCCGAATCGGCCATTTTACGATTCGGCCACTTTTCGATTCGGCCCCTCCGACCGGATCCAGCTCGGCCCCCATTTTGAGCCTGGAATCCCTTTGTCCTCTCCAGACCCACGAGGGGATGGGCAATGGCGACGGCCAGAATCATACAATAGGTGTCTTACATACTTTACACGGTTATACATACAGGGGACACTTTTATTACATCACGCAATAACAACCACATCTAATAAAGGAATCAAGGGGTTCCTATGGTGCAACGGCACTTAAGAGTCCACAGTAACCCAAACGCCATTGAAACCGTCCCTGGCTGAGAGTCCTGGGCTTTGCTGCCGAGCCTCTTGGGTCATTCCGTGACAAACCCTGTCCTTGGTGTTTCAGCACCAAAGACAGCCCCATAGAACATAGAACGCAGCCTAAAGTAAAAAAAAAAAACACCTTACTGAAGGCTGCAGGGAGGGGGATAGCTTTCAGCACCAAGGACATCAACACTGAACACAGCCGGCCTGAGGGGGGGGGAAGCTGTGTGTCACCAAATAAAATCCAGAAAAATACCTAATGAAGCAAAATAAAAAAATCTGTAACTAAAAAGGCTTTTTGCTGCTAATGAAAAAAATAAACGTTTGAATAAAAAATAATTAAATAGAAAATATTTAACTGAATCACTTCTCTACGGGGCAATTTCCCTGCCGCGGCATTGGCGGTTTAACTATACAATTCATCTTTATCCATGTTTCCCTGCCGCGGCATCGGCGGCTTAACTATACAATTCATCTTTTTCATGTTTCCCTGCCGCAGCATCGGCGGCTTAACTATACGATTAATCTCTTTTCATGTTTCTCTGCCGCGGCATCGGCGGTTTAACTATACAATTAATCTTTATTCAGGTTTCCACGCCGCGGCCTCTGCGGTTTAACTATACAATTCATCTTTATTCATGTTTCCCTGCCGTGGCATTGGCGGATTAACTATACAATTCATCTTTTTCATGTTTCCCTGCCACAGCATCGGCGGTTTAACTATACGATTAATCTCTTTTCATGTTTCCCTGCCGCGGCATCTGCAGTTTAACTATACAATTCATCTTTATTCAGGTTTCCCTGCCACGGCATCTGCGGTTTAACTATACAATTCATCTTTATTCAGGCTTCCCTGCTGCGGCATCGGCGGTTTAACTATACAATTCATCTTTTCACGTTTTCCTGCTGCAGCATCGGCGGCCTAACTATACAATTAATCTTTTTAATGTAAACTTGTATCAGATCCGTCCCGGCATCACCCAATAAATCAAACTGAATTTGGAAAGATTGTTCCACAAGGCTGGTTAATCTGTTGTAGTCACAAAAAACGTCTGAAGTCGTCCGTCGGTGGTCAGACGCAGTGGAAGAGGGCTGATTCACCTGCATGTTGGGGGATTGGTCGGATGACTTAAGACGATATCAGATGATTGCACCATCGCATGAATACAGATCTTGTGGACGGCCAGCCTTAATGTATTGAATTGACTGTACAATGCGGCTGCAGGACGCATGTCATTCCAGCTGAATGTATTATGCAGTGAAATGAGAATGGCCCGGGGGAGGGGGGCGGTAATGAGACTGTCAGTAACAGTCTGGGGGTGTCACAGCCGTAGTGTGCCCCTTAAATATAGAATATATAGTGGATGTGCTTTTTATTAAAATAATATTCTAAACGTATGAGACATGTATTTGCTGCCGACTAAGGAAAGACACAATTAAACCAAAACATAAAATGTGCTTGAAACAATAAAAACCTAAAACAGTCCTTCTGGCCCAATAAATTGGAGTCTCTTGTACATGAGGTGCCTTATAACCAATATATCAATACAGTCACTAAAGAAGTCACGTCTGTATATTCCAACAGAGGCTATTTTAATCACAATTGTGCATATAAACGGGTTTTACTATATTATCTTGTATATATTCTTATCTTTTTAAGGGCACCTGCTCATGTGACGTTTTATATAAGACTATAGGGTCTATTCACTAAAAGTGAAACTCAGGACAATTGGCAGAAGTGAAAATTCTAGGCCAAAAGAGACAACCCAGAAAAATTCTCCCATTTATCTCACTTTCCAAAAAGACAAACGTGAGGGCTTTGGAAAAAGGAGGGTTAAGTAAGCCGCTGGGGAGGGGTAAGTAAGCCGCTGGGGAGGGTTAAGTAAACCGCTGGGGAGGGGTAAGTAAACCTCTGGGGAGGGCTAAGTAAACCGCTGGGGAGGGGTAAGTAAGCCGCTGGGGAGGGGTAAGTAAACCGCTGGGGAGGGGTAAGTAAGCCTCTGGGGAGGGGTAAGTAAGCTGCTGGGGAGGGGTAAGTAAGCCTCTGTGGAGGGGTAAGTAAACCTCTGGGGAGGGGTAAGTAAGCCTCTGGGGAGGGGTAAGTAAACCTCTGGGGAGGGGTAAGTAAGCCTCTGGGGAGGGGTAAGTAAGCCTCTGGGGAGGGGTAAGTAAGCTGCTGGGGAGGGGTAAGTAAACCTCTGGGGAGGGGTAAGTAAACCTCTGGGGAGGGGTAAGTAAGCCTCTGGGGAGGGGTAAGTAAGCCGCTGGGGAGGGGTAAGTAAACCTCTGGGGAGGGGTAAGTAAACCTCTGGGGAGGGGTAAGTAAGCCTCTGGGGAGGGGTAAGTAAGCCTCTGGGGAGGGGTAAGTAAGCCTCTGGGGAGGGGTAAGTAAACCTCTGGGGAGGGGTAAGTAAACCTATGGGGAGGGGTAAGTAAACCTAATGGGAGGGGTAAGTAAGCCTCTGGGGAGGGGTAAGTAAACCTCTGGGAGGGGTAAGTAAACCTCTGGGGAGGGGTAAGTAAACCTCTGGGAGGGGTAAGTAAGCCTCTGGGGAGGGGTAAGTAAGCCGCTGGGGAGGGGTAAGTAAACCTCTGGGGAGGGGTAAGTAAACCTCTGGGGAGGGGTAAGTAAACCTATGGGGAGGGGTAAGTAAACCTATGGGGAGGGGTAAGTAAGCCTCTGGGGAGGGGTAAGTAAACCTCTGGGGAGGGGTAAGTAAGCCTCTGGGGAGGGGTAAGTAAACCTCTGGGGAGGGGTAAGTAAACCTATGGGGAGGGGTAAGTAAACCTATGGGGAGGGGTAAGTAAGCCGCTGGGCAGGATGGACATATTAACTACTTGCTGCCTGCTAAAAATATATATATAGTGGAATGTGGAGGTACTGTAGAGAAAAATGTCTGGACTGTATGACCAGAGGCAGATATAGACAAAGGGGGTGAAATGGTTCAGCACTAAGGCTCCGTTCACACCTGAGCGTATCTCATATGCGCGTTTTACGCACGTTTTTTGTCGAACGTTTTATAAGCATTTTTGACAATTAGAAACGCGCATCGTACGTGCGTTTTTTGAAGTCTATTCTACAAACGCGCTGTAATACGCCCCAAAGAAGCTCCTGTACTTCTTTGGGTGTAGGACGTTTTACAGCGCGTTCCTACGTGTTCACAGGTGTGAACCAGCCAATAGGAAATAATGGGATTTCAGTGTTTGAGTATTTCACCGAGAAGGAACGCTCTGTAAAACGCCCAGCTGTGAACCAGGCCTAAAGGAGTTAAACAGTCCAAAGCAGAACTGGGTCAGGGGGGAAACATATGGCAGAAAGAGATTGAGTGGGATTAAGCCATGTGGTTGCCCTGATTTTGAGCTGTGAATGTTCCCTTCAGTGATCTCCGTCATGTTTACAGGATAACGCAGGACATGTTACAGCCCCACCAAAATCCATTATTGTTCCAGAATCATAGGAGAGGCACAATGGGGGCGAGAAGGTGGGATAAATGGCACGATGGGGGCGAGAAGGTGGGATAAATGGCGAGAAGGTGGGATAAAGAGCACAATGGGGGCGAGAAGGGGGGATAAATGGCACGATGGGGGCGAGAAGGTGGGGATAAAGAGACAATGGGGGAGAAGGTGGGATAAATGGCACAATGGGCGAAGAAAGGGGAGATAAAATGGCACAATGGGGGAAGAGAAGGTGGGATAAATGGCACAATGGGGGCGAGAAGGTGGGATAAATGGCACAATGGGGGCGAGAAGGTGGGATAAATGGCACAATGGGGGCGAGAAGGTGGGATAAATGGCACAATGGGGGCGAGAAGGTGGGATAAATGGCACAATGGGGGCGAGAAGGTGGGATAAATGGCACAATGGGG